>JABSTQ010007439.1:0-34145 GCA_013358835.2 Ixodes persulcatus
CTTTTTTTTACATGAGACGAAACTGATGCCCGCGCATCTTAGAGGAGGTTTCGTTTAGAGGATTGCAATTAACCATTTTGTTAACTAATAATAATAATAATAATAATAATATTTTATTGCAAATGAACAAAACGTATGTAAATCAGACCTGCCTAAGCCACATTGGGCTTGACTGGCAGCGTCTTACAATCTGTGAAACCAGCCGTTTGCAAAAGGAACAATGTAAAATAAAATCCACACAAAAAAAAATAAAACAACAAAAGCAAACTAGTGAGCACTTTTACGAACTAAAATTTCTCAGCGCTTTCTGAGCTTGTATTGTGTTATTAAATTTAAAATACTAGAAGGTAGTTTGTTCATAAATGCTGGTACATAGTAACTCCGAGCTCTTTTTCCAAATCTTGTCGAACATCGAGGTATCCGGTAACGCTCTTTGGGTCTAAGAATACGAGAAGGTACATATAGAACTTTAAATTGGCTATCCCAAAAATGCCTATGAACAACAGTTTTCATCAATAGCGAGTTAAAATCAGGCAAATGCAATGCTTTGAACACGTCAATGTCCTTACTAAGGCATAAATCATAGGAAATTGTCTTTAACAAAGAACGCAAAATCGAATTAATTCTAATTTGCCAACGCAGAGCACAATGGCCATACACGGTAATACCGTAACGGAGCACACTGTAGACAAGAGCATGTACAACAATTTTTCGAACGGATAGTGGCATAAAATATCTCGTGTTGTATAGCAAACAAGACACTGCACGAATTTTCTTACACACATGAGCAAGATGAGTGTTCCAGGTTAGGTCACTGTCAAAGAATAGGCCAAGATATTTTACAGAAGATGTATGCTGTATAGGCTCACATGCACATGATAAATATCTAGACGTATGTAATCGTAAAGAGGAGGTCATATTAACTTTTTTCAAAGGGTTGTGGAAACATATTAGCTGCGTTTTAGACGCATTAACTTTAATTAAATTAGCTTCAAACCAGTCCATAGTTTTAATTACCGCAGTTTGTCAAGACGAAAAGGCATCTGAATAATTGGAAGCTCTAGATAAAATAACGGTGTCGTCAGCATATTGAAATAGTGAAATTGGTACTACCATGGAGAGGTCATTAACATAAAGATTATATAACAGTGGACTTAAGACCGAGCCCTGGGGGACACCCGCTTTGATTGAAAAGAATCCGCTTTGATACCCTCCAAGTGAAACACATTGACGCCTATCCTGTAGAAAGTTGTCCAGTAAATGTAGAAAAGAACCTCGAAAGCCTAATTTTGAAAGCTTTGTTAACAAAATGTGATGGCTAACACTGTCAAATGCCTTGCGGACATCCAGGAATAGTGCGCAGGCGACTTGATTCCGTTCAAAAGAAAAATTGAGCATGTCAGAAAAGTCCTCAAGGAGCATTTGAGTACCTCGGCCTTGTGTGAATCCGTACTGATAAGGAGATAGTAAACTGTGTTTATCTAAAAAGCTATTCATAGTTATCCACAAATGTTTTTCCAGTATTTTAGCAAAGCAAGACAGAATGGAAATAGGTCGATAATGTTCTACGTTATTTCGCGCGCCTCCCTTGAATAATGGAATCACCAAAGCTGTTTTCATTGGTAATGGAATGATACCATTAGATATATTGTGATTAAAAATCGCAAGTAGAACAGCCCTTATCCCTTCAAAATTTCTGCGCAAGTCATTAACTGAAATTCCGTCGATACCTGGAGATTTATTCGGCTTAAGGCTAAAAAGGATTGACCTAAGCTCTTCTTCAGAGAGAAGAGGAAGATAAGCTGAATCTAAGACACTACTGTTTAAGGTACATGAAGCTGGGTGTTGTCTTGCAATACCTGATACTTGAGAGAAAAAATTGTTAAATTCATTAGCAATACTCTGTCCATCAGTAGAGAATTGCGAAAGAAGGTATCTATCATTGCTTTTACTGCACTTCTTCGTACCATGGAGATCATTGATGAGCGACCAAGTTTTTTTTATATCAGAACGAGCGTCCTTAAATTTATTTCTAAAGTGCATGCGTTTGGCCTGACGAATCATGGCATTAACCTTATTTCTGTATTGCTTAAATTTCAACCGTAGCATAGTGTTACCGGGGGAGCGTTTTGACTGTGCCCATAGGAGATCTTTTCTTTGATGGCTGCCAATATTTCTGAAGACATCCATTTCTGGTCTATGTTACGATGTTTAATTTTTACAGTGCGTGTAGCCGCCTTTTTAAAAAAGGTTAAACTGAGCTACAAACTGCTCATAACCGTCAGCTGGAGATGTAGTTAGAAGAAAGTATTCCAATCATGTTGCTCCACAAGCTTATCGAAGTGCCTGGGATCAACTATTGACAGCTCCCTCACAGCGCCAACATAACTCAACGGCTTGAGAATTGACGAGAACTGAGTTTGAATTTGCAGCTGAACGCCACCCCTACTTCGAATCTGGACGCGAGCGCTTTTAGCCGATGCGCTGTGTTGTGTGTATACGGAATGACGGCCAGCTTTTTCTTCCCTTGTCTGGGTGCCGGTGTCGGAGTAGAAGGGGCGAAAATTAGCCTCTTGAGCGAGTTGTCCAGCAGGTCGTCGGGAAAGTCGGCCTTCCTCAACCTCCGCGTCTGCAGCCGGACACTATAGCTCCGCGTAACGGGGGCAGGATCTAGAACGCGCTGACGTCATAAGGGACTTGACGAGCCCTGGTTTAATTAACGGTCTTGGATTGAGCGCTAGCGAAATGCGGAACTGGCTTCTTCCGTCCTTTGCCTAAACTCCCAGCAGATTCCCCCGGGATGGATCGCCAAACGAAGGTCTAAGAATTGGAGAGTTCCGTCGGAGGGGTCCTCCCTTTTAAAGACAAGGCCTGCGGGGCCCGACGATAAGGCCTCCAGGATAATCTCAGAGTCTGTCTGCTCTTCATGCATGATAATGTAGTCATTTACATAACGGTACGGCCAGCAGCCCGGCGCGCAATCATTCAGTCGCTTCCTGATTGCCCGATCTACGTACGTGAGAATCAATTGAGCATGGCCCCTAGCAAAAAAGCCGGTTTGAAAACAGACCGGAAATAGGAAATCCGGTGAAAAGGCTAAGCGGAAATAGTTCGGAGTGGAAAATTCCACTTTGCAGACACCGGACTTTGCCAAGTCCGGTGAAAAGGCAAAGCGGAAATAGTTCGGAGTGGAAAATTCCAGTTTGCAGACACCGGACTTTGCCAAGTCCGGTGAAAAGGCAAAGCGGAAACAGTCCAGAGCGGAAAATTGTGGTTTGCAGACACCGGACTTTGCCAGGTCCGTTGAAAAGGCAAAGCGGAAATAGTGCAGAACGGAAAATTCCGCTTTGCACACAGCGGACTTTGCCAAATCCGGTGAAAAGGTCAAGCGAAAGTTCGGTGAAGAAATTTTCCGTGTGCGGATACCGGACCTTGCCAAATCCCGTGAAAAGGCGAAGTAGAAATAGTTTGGGCGGACAGTTTCTGGATTTCGCAGAGCGGACTTAGCAATGTCCGGTTCAAAGGAGTTAGAACAAGTTTCAACAGACTACCTCCGATTTGCACATGGCGGACGTTGCAACATTGAAAGGTTGGGGAGACCGGACAAGCAGTGTTGGCCAAAACTGCTTGGCCAGTGGGCGTTTTCTAAACTTCTCATTTTCTTATCACGCAAATTGGATGTCAATAAAGTCTGGTCATAATTTACCCACCAATATTGGAAACTTAACCACAAAACGACAGCTTCCTAAGTACCGTAAAAAGATAAAACAATGCACATCCAGAGCAAAAGGAAAGTTTAGTGCATTGAACGCAGATTGCTAACAGCTAAGCAAATAAATACATAATGAATGATTCCACATGCTGTTTTGTCCATCACAAAATATATTTATTAAGGAGCGTAAGTAAAACATTCAAAAAGCAGATATACACAAACACATTTTAAGATTGTTGCACCTAGCACCAATGTGCTTCTTTTTACATACATGTACAAGTGTAGCTGGTAGATTTATTGCACTCACACGTCATCAGTAGGTCATTTGTAAAGTATTAGCAATCAGACAAAAAATTTTCAAGGTTTAGTAACTTGGCTAAATCAACATATTTATTTCAAATATCCTTCGTAGAATCAATGCATATTTGCTGAATAGGTAAAAGTTCATGAGTTGCCAACGGGCTCAAGCTAGATTATTCAAACTCATTGTTATCGCCGATGTTGCAATGTAGTCAACCGGTTTAATTCCACCTGGATACAATTAATTTCAATAAAAGATGACAAAATCCCAAGAGTTTTGTCAACTTTCTTAAGAATCTATTTTGTTACAAAAACTAAACCAGTTCAACTCAGCTCTGAAAACAGGGGCAGGTGAATTCCAACCATGAAACAAGTGAACATGCGTCATATCTAAGGTTCTTCATTTTCGGTTAAAACCCTTCATTTCCCAATTTTTGTGCCCCGAACGAGTTTCATGAAAATGTGGTTAAATCAAACTTCTCCCCGAAAACACACTTTTTTTAAAGGTGAAAACCAGCTAGAAGTATGAAAATTAGGAGACATTCTAGGACCAGTTCCAGAAGTGTCTCCACCGTAGATGGCACCTGCTAAAAGCAAAATCAAGGAAAAAAATTAATTGGCTTAATGGTCTGTTGGCACAATACTATTGCGCGCTATGAAATCTAAAAAGATTGCGTCGACGATGGTGTATATTAGAAATGGAAGCCATGCTACGTCAAGAGCACATTTAGTCATAAGGTCTAAAACAGATCGATATGTGAACATGGAGATGCCTCAAATGCACTACAGCATACATATATGTTAGCGAGAAGTTTTGAGAGACTAAAAATATTGCGTGAGCTCGAGCATTGTTTCTGCCTATTATTCATACTTCGTTAACTACGTAGTTCAACGAAGTATGAATAATAGGCAGAAACAAGCAAGTAAAGCAAGTAAAGCAGTTCAGACATGGGATGTTCTGAATTGTTCTGCTCTGTACTGAAGAGATGTTCAGATATCTTTTCTATAGATAACATCTGAAATAGCCCAAATCCCGGAATGGTTTCTAGAAAAGTATGATTTCGTACCACTTATCAGGGTAGAATGTAGCACCCAGTTTTTACCCCCCCCCCCCTCTCGATTTCTGAAAACTAGAAAACCCAAAAACGAAGGACCTCAATCATATTGTGCAAAAGTATCAGATCCATCTGATTGACCATGCAGTGCCAGCTGCATGCGATTAGTCCACCTGAAACTATGGAAACTTTCAGGTACATTAGCTTTTCAGGCAACAAATCTGCAGTAATGGTTCTCATGGCTGAAGGAACAAATTAGTAACTCTAATGGCAGGCTACTAGAAATAGACTGTTATAGCTAGGGAGGATTTTTCTTTTCCAGAATCTACTTGTCGTAACACCACACAGTTTGGTCGAGAAATGAGTTGTCGCAGTAGAAACCTTCCAGCGCCTTAGCAGGTGCGCATCTGCCAGATCATGCATCTTGAATCACCTATCTTTCAAATTATCATTCAGACAGTTTGCCACGACATCGGAAAAAGTTGTCCATATGAATCGTCCCAAAAAGTCGCACCTAGAATTTTTTTTAATTGTTGCTGTGCAGCTTGTTTGCATTCACAATATCTTCCCAAGCCCCCTTCACATTTGAGCCTGCTTCAGTAGTGGCATGTCATAGTTTGGACGTCTGGATAGCTGCGTGAAGAGCTTTGTCCGTAATAATGAACAAGATACAATTTAAATAATCGTGACTAACGGCTTTGACAATTAAAAATACGACAGTCGTAAAACCTGTGCAAAAAGGCATAATTTTAGCAGCCTTCACTGTTCGTGCTGGATTCAGATCCCCTCACTTTCTGAATGACTTAAGAATGATTGTTATAAAAGCTCACAAAAAAAGATACAATTTTCAGCTCCATATATAAACTTCATATTGGAAGTCTTCCCATCAACTGCAATATAACAAGCCGACACCTGCACAGGTGCTTGTAACAGCTCCTCTTGTCTGTTCATGTTCGTTATGAACACAGAATATGTTATAGGGACAGCCTCAAGCACTTCCTCTAGTGCGTCCTTGGTTGCAAATGTGAAACACCAAAATTCTAAAAGCATAAAAGATGCCGGCCGCGCTTGAATTTAAATCTGTGTCCCTCAAGTTGTGAATCCAATGCCGTAGCTTTTGAGATGCCAGGGCCCACGACAAATATACGCTTCATATCACTTTATCTCTTGAGTTGGAGAGCCTCATTGTGCGCTTTGCTGATGGCGAGGCCATTTTTTTTCTAGTACACAATGCCAACAACATGCACTAACTGAAGAGAAAAAAAAATAAATAAAAAACCCAGCAGGAAGCAAATTACAACGTATATCTACAAGCTCGAGCAGGAACACTCTCTTTCATCCGCTCCTGAGCAGATTAGAGGATGCGGTGCGAAACAGAATGGCTTGTTGTCACCATCACAGACGTTTCTTTTTTTACAGAACAATGACTCACAAGCCATATCAGAATACACATTGTATGACATTTTCACAACAGAACTGCAGAGGAGACATGTAAACACAGTTGGCATTTCATTACCTTCAGAAATCTTTGTCTCCCAGGGCAGTTTAAGATTTCATATCAAGGAGTCCGATGTGGATCTTGCCACTAATGGTCAGAGACAGAGTTACTAATGTGGAGAGTAAGACAGCCTAGTCACGCTCAACACTGTTCGCCAAGTCACAAACGTAGGAGATAGCGGGGCTCTGAAATTGAAAGAAAAGGCAAGACGCCTTGATTGCATGTGGCTTGACAACATGTTTGGTCCCGGCCATGGAGATGAAACACTCCTTAATATGCTTTGGAAGGACACTGCATGCTGTTGTGACAATTTCGTCACAAAGAAGGAGCACTTGTGACCTTAAACACAGGATCTTCTGGATTACAAAATACTCCCGGTCATGTGTCTGTACCACTGAGGAGTCGGACTTGAAAGGTTTTTTGTGTGACCTGCCGCGAAAGATTTGTCCTTTGTAGACAAACTTTGTGTACTCTGCAGCAAGGTCAGGGCACTCGTCAACATACTCCGAGAGGGCTGACTTGACCTGCTCAGAGAGAACCAGCTTGTGAGGGCAGCCAAGCAGACCAACTTCACCAACCGACATAAAGTTCAGGAGCTTAGGGTACCCCAGCATCCTGTTGCACTTCTCCTTACAGCTGTCTGACAACAGGAGAGAGGTCAGAAGGCACTCTAGGTGCGGTTCCATCACCACTCTCTCCACAATCTGGCTTGGCACTGCGTTTTCCCCAGTTACCAGTTTGACCAGGTGCCCATTCCCACTCACGAACACAAATGCAGAGTGGCCCCAGAGTGGTCCCATCTGCCGCTCAGCCTCTGCAAGGTGGAGGAGCTGGTGGACGTTGAAGGTCATCACCAGGTCCTTGTAGAGGATCCTGGTGCTGGCTACGAAGGCCAACAGGAGGGTCTCTTGAAACGAAAAGCAATAAGTGATAGTCAATAGCGGCCCCGCATTATTCTTGCTCTGCAGCAAACAGCAGCGTTCATGCATAAAAGAATGTGCTCCCAAACAACCCATCTAGATTTACTGATAACATTCACATTCATTGAGACTAGCATAGCATCTACAATACTTGTCACCTCAAAAACATTAAGTTTGACAAATGCAGAGCTCATATGCTGTTCAAAATAGCTCCTACATCATTGGGTTGTCAGAGAAGAATGGTGCTTTTTTTCATATGACCTGTGTAACTTAAATAAAAAAATACTGGAGCTTCAATGGTATCATGATACATCACATTAAAGGGATAAGCCATTACAAACCTAAATTTAATTTACTTCAGTTATTGAAGTGAAAACAAGAATATTTACATAGATTTTTAAGGGGCACTAACAACATTTTTGAGATCATCTATTCATGGGTACAGCTAATTCTATGTGAGCAAGCATCCTAAGAATTAAACAATGTCGGAACTGTGTATGACCTATTTCCCTATAAAAAAATTGTGATCAAAAGTTTGCCATACACCCTTTTCTGCAAAATTTCGCAGAACACTAGCTCGCATCCAATGCATCAAAGAAAAGTCGAACAACGAAGGGACTTGCCCGCCACTGGCGAGCGATGGCTTCTGGAGGATTCATCCGAGCCAGGCGTGCGTGCAGATTGAACTGTGCATAAGCTGTTTTCCCCTTTTTTTTAAGCTGCACATTCTCTTAGTGTTGGAGTTAAAATATAACAAAACATAACCGCATTCCACAGATGATAAGAAATCCCTAACGGGACCCAGAGACATGAGAAGAAAAGCGTCTTCCAGAACCGTTACTTGCAAACGCTCCGAGAAGCAGACGAGCGCATGTATCACTGCCACAGAAACTAGGAAAACCATACCCAGTTTCCGGGTATTTTCCATAGTCACAAGCTGAACATGCAGTTTTATCATCTCAAACCCTGAATAACTTTAGATAATATAACTGCATATGAATGGCATCTACTACATTATATAGCAAAAACACGAGTCTTCAAAAACCTCTTTAGAGCCCCTTTATGAGACCCTCCAACAATTTTTTGACTGGTCTGAAACTTGCAGCGAGGCTGACCTCAAGCAACATAGTAGCACGAAGAAACAATTATTTGTTTACAAAATTCACATTATTTCGGAGGTTAGGAGCAAATTAAAATTACAAGGTCATGCAAGAAAAAGGACTCTCCATGGCATATCAGGACCCTCCAATGGAAAACTGTGGAGCTGCTTCTCAGGGGGCCGCATCAACTCGGTGCACTTCTCGTTGTTTCCACTGTTTTCAAACTATTTCTTAGTTTATTGCTCTCACAGCTCGATAGAAGTAACGTCAGTAAATAATTATTATGCGTTCAAAGACAAACATTTCATGGATCTGGCCAATCAGAAAGTCAGGTCTGTAAACGTCATCTGCTACGCGCGTTTAGCACCATGCAGCGCCACCATACATCCAACTGTTCCACACCTCGTCAAATTAAAATATGATTCACTATTATTTTGTGGTTTTGCCTTGGTCCCCCAAATCTCCTGAACCACTAAAAAGGCATGGGACACAAAAAAACCAGGTGCATAAATACTGCTTGAGTGGCCCTTTAAGAATACTGCTGCTCAATTTCACACTTGCCGTTTACAATGCTCTACCCTCAAGGCTGCTACTGCAAACTCTGTGAACTGATCTGCTGCAATTCTGGTAACGAGTTGTAGTATCGAACACCGGCCGACAGAAGAGAGAAGCTGAATTAGGCCCAGATGCTTGGATTCTGCTATAGTCACTATTTGCCGTATGTACTGAAGGCAGCTGTGGTACATCGCACCATATGTTTCGCAACCTCCTTAAAGATGGAAAGTCCATTTCACCATTTGCACTTTTGACTGTTGTATACTCGAATTTCTACTGTTCTGCACATAGAGAACAATATGCACATAAAAAAGGCTAGTTTCGTGTTCAAATTCCTTTTTGTACTTATTGTGTTTGAAATCTATTTAGAGGTCCAGCAGAATCAAAGTTTATTGGGGCTCATGTCGCAAGAAAAGACGCATATTTAAGGCGGTTCTAAAAAATGTAATGCTATAGAGCCGTTTTTGGGAAATAGCACACATAGAAGGAATTTCTGAAAAAAGCAGAAGCCTCACAGTGTTTAGGGTCAACACAAATTAAGCTGTTGATGAAGGCTCCTTGACGTGACACTGGAGTTTTTCTTATTCAAGGCAACTTCACTTCAGGGTTTTCAGTTGTTACCGATTTCTAGAAAAGCGTTTCAGGAGTTACTTTTTGTGGTTTATCAGTATATACCGAAAGCATGGAAGCCTATAAACTATTGACCAACAATGCCGAATTACATGCTCTCACCAGCTTGGTCGATAGAAGACGGAGTCAGCTCCTCCCTCAGGAGTAGGTGGATGCCCTCAACAAGCTTGGCAAGGTGGCTCCAGTACCGCAACGGGAGGATTCCCTGTGTGCAGGGGAGGCAGTAGTAGAGCAGCCAGTGCCTCCACTCAGATGCCTTCCAGTTGCCACGAGTTCCCAGCGACCTTGGCAGCCTTGTGAAGCAGTGGGGAGGCTTGATTAGAAGTAGACGCCTGTCCAGTGCTGCGACTGAACTGGGGCTGCCTACAATAGAATTGTTGTAGATAAAAAAGAGGAGTAATGTTTCAGAATCCCCAATCCCAAGAAATAAAGGAGACTCCAAGATGAAAAAAAAGGGAGATGGCCCAAGCTGAGGCCCAAGGCAGACACTCGTAAAAAGGGCAAGGCATAAGCAATTTGCTTATACGTACAGAGCAGCAATGGCTCTCCGGCTCTTTGATACTACGTGACATTTCTCATTTCACAACGTCAAAATGAATAAAAATGCTGTTGTGTAATACGAGTGATAGGAACACACCAAACTATTGCAAAATAGAACTATATATAAAACTATGTGAATCTAAAACTGTGAAACTCAGACCTCCTTTAGATTCCAAATACTTTTTTATGACTGGAACCATAAAGAAATTCAAGGCTGTTGAACTCAAACTTTCAGACATCTCAAGGACTTCGAACTTGCAATTCAAACCTTAGTGGAATAAGAAAGTTGCAAACTTCGTAAATTGAAGCCTCAAAGATGTTTTTACCAAACCTCTTAAACTTGAGCTTTGGGAGGTTTGTGACATCTCTACTAACAAGTGCCCATTCCCCAATTTTTCGAGACTATCTCCAACTTTTGGATGGGTACTTGCTTGGGATTTTATAATAGGTCGCTAAGAACCACAAAAAGCTTTTGAAGTTTAGTGGCAATCTGAAACACCACATGGGTTGTGAGGGGGGATTTATAGCAGAGTGCTACGTTGTCTGGCACGTGTCACCTAGTAGAGCAATATATATCTCCCTTCGGGAGCAGAGTAGTGCAATCCTTCGATCTGCGTGTTTCGCCGACAACGTGGGCCACAGAGCACGCGGTGCGTGTCGCATGGTACTCTCGGTTTGAGGAGGTGCCCACTACGCTCTGTCTCCCCCCTGCAAGAGAATAAATGAAAATGGATGGAACGAAAAAATTGTTTCTGAGAAAACACGAGCCATGCTCACTTTTCAAAACTATTCTGTCGTGAAGCATATAAAACACTAATACTTTCATAAAAGTTTTCAGTTTACTGAATGCATAACGAAATTTTAAAAGGCAACTTTCTTTTTGTAGCAGACGCCCTGCACCCACTTGCTTCCGCAGCGAAGAGTAGCCTTGCGGATTCTTTAACGCTGATCACGTGAACGAAGTTTCCCCGCGCTTCCTCGACAACCGTGAGTAACCAAGAGATCTTCGAGGTGTGTCGTCATCTGCTCGAACGCCGCTAATCAGGTCCTTTTTAATTAAAAAAAGAGGTTTCTGTGTTTCCTTCAAGGTTCAAAACTACTAAATACGTTGTTTGTTTTTTTAATACATGCAGATAATGATACAGCCATCATTTATTCTAAAAACTGCCCAGAACGCTAAAAAAAATATATTTTTTTTTTCTATTTCTAAGTGCATTTTAAAGGGCAGTCTCACACCGTCGCAACCGTGGGCATTCACCGCCGAGAGATGGCGTTCTAGATTATGCTACTCTGCTACCAAAGGGACCTACGTATAAAGTGCTCTATCACTCTATACGTAGGTATATTACTTATACGTGCGTTTACCATCCTATAGCTCCTAGGTGCTGAAAGTGTGCCCGAACTGCTGACAAATATTTCATTGAGGAGCCGGGGTGTCATGCTATTGGGTGTCACGATCCTGGCAGTTCCTTCCAAAAGGAAGCGCTAACACAGACGAGCACCATGCCTCTGCCGTCGTGGCATTACAACTCGTATCTGTCTAGCTACTGTCGAATGTTGTGCTGAGAAGCTAGACACAACAAATCCAGCATCTGCCATATACACCTTTGTTGCTATACTACCACCACTGTAATGGTGACGTTTGACAGCACTTCACTTCCCTGATTTAATCAGGTGAGAAAGAGTGGATTCAAAATGAGAACACAGTGAACACTCTGGTTGGAGATAATTCCAGGCACCGCAGTGCCTACATGCGACGCAGAAATGCTATGATTTCTGTCTATCAGACGTGTGCCTCAATGTGGGGTGGTGCAATGTGACAGTGTCATTGCCAACTCAACGCACGTCACAGATCCTTAGCACAGCATGGTACTAGACCATCTCACTAAGAACCTCCCATATGCAAATCGGTCATCTCCTGAAGAAGCAGTTCATCATGTACACCGCTGCCGGTTAAGCGACTTATTTATACAGCGCACAATCCGCGTATTGTTTTTATTTCCTAAGTATTTAACCACAGATTGTCGATATATAGCCTCGACGAGATAGCCCCCAGAACTTTAAATAAGTGAGTAATTCAGACAAAACAATTCTGCTATCCAGATTTATCGTCCTCTTCTTATCACCTCAGACCTGAGTGATGACAAAAAAATTATACTTATTTTTTGTTTTCTCTATGAACACGAAGAGGTCCATCTCAGCGTTGAAACTAAAATATAAAGAATATGTCCCTAAATGAGGATCATTATTAAATCTTTGGTTTGGGCTAGTTGGTTCATGGTAGGTACACGGTTTAAAAGCGCTAAAAGACAGGGATCATAGGAAATAACACAATCAACAGGGATAGGCGAAAATATTTATTTTTCTCTGATGTAGAAGATTTCAAGTATCACCGGAGTCTTCACCGCAGGAGTATCTGGTGTCAGGCTCAAAAGAATGGTGTATGTCCTGACTGCAGAAGACCTTCCTCCGTACGCCATATCATCGTGCTCTGTGATGCGAATATGAGCCTCGCGTGCCTTGACTCCCGTAAACGTTTTTTTAGCAGTGTATAGGTACGTTTTGTTTCCTGCAAACTTAAGACGGGAATCTTGGAGATTGAAGAGGTTGTAATACCACAAGGAAGCGACCTGCAAGTTTTTCTATGTACTTGACAGCGATATGTCCGGTTAAGGTAACGGTTGACGTCCATGGAACTTCCTGTGTAAAAAAAATAATACCAACACAAAAACTTATTTCACTAATCGCTAGAAATAATTTATTGCCTGGTAGACGGCCAACAACCTGAAAACACTGCAAGATCAACCTATTTTCCTGCTTATTCCACAAAATAAACGAAAACAATTATCGCAGAAATGACGCGGAATGCAATTCGTCTGCTTCCTGTGCAGGAGTTGGGGCGACGTCAGACAGACGCCGATCTCTGGACACCAGCACACACACGGGACAACAATCCCGCTGACGCACACACGAAGTTGGGCCGGTTCCGTTAGGAATGTGAACAAATTTTGAAACCAGCGAACCGTACAGGTGTGAAACGATACCGCGTATTTGCCCAAGCTTCGAGCGCCCTATCCTTGAAACGATGGTGCTCTATCTCTCTCCGCGGGAATCCGATAGTACCGAAGGGTTTTCTCTTTTGGAAACAGCAAAGCACGGAGACTAGTTGTGTCGAAGTCAGCCTCCTTGTCATCTATAACCGTTTGTGAAGAGTGGCCGTCTCCCGAGATGAAAAGTTAGCGCCGGCTGACGTGTTCTTCTGCAGAAAGGAAGGGGAAATAGAAAGTTTGAGTAACTAAACTGTAAACGAAAAGTAGCCCGGATGGGAGCTTTAAAGAATAAGATGCCGATTAAACTCCCAAGCCTAAAGCATTCACTCCCGCACCTGGGAGCACAAAAACTAGAAACCACCACTCTACTCTGGTCGCTAAGGGACGGGGTATGAAAGGGACATCACCTGATTTTACTCCCATTTTAGACTGGAGTTCTTGTATGACAACACTCCGCAAGACGAAATCAGAGTTGAAAATGCTCCCATCCGTCCACCCGTCTGCGGGAGATCGGCCGAAATTGAGGCAGCCGGCGTTTCTCCCGTCCCGCCCAGTCCCGGCTCTGGCACCAACGGGTTTTCCGTCGTGGGAGAGGTCGTTATATTGGGTCCAAAGTATTTCGGGGCTGGTTTTTGTCCAAAATCCCGACACCGGCTAACACCAAATATTACACCAGTGAAAAATCAATCACAAAATACGAACTTTTCGCTCAATCTGGCGAATACCGAAAAGTTGAGGGTACTATGGGGAAGCAGAAGACAATCCAGCTTGTTTTCCCACAGACGCAAGTGTAGTCCAACAATTATCTGTTGTTTAAAGGCCCTTTCACACGATGCATTTTTTTGGCGCATCTGGACTCGCGAAATGAGTTTCGTGAAATGGATTCTCCCTCTGAACAGGACCGAAAAATGCGCTTCTGCATCTCCCTGGGTTTTCACGAAAAACACAGCCAACGGCCTCTCGAGAAAGCTTTCACGTGATCTCGAAAGGATAAGCAAGCCGTTGGCGGGGCCCTGTGGCGGATTAAGGGGGGGGGGGGGGTTTGCCCGGATGTTCTGACCCCCTCTTGATGTGTGAATGTGTAAAAATTTCGGGCGGGGAAACAAAGGGGGGGGGGGGGGGGTTCTAAAACATCTGATACGCTGTACGCTGACCCCCCCCCCCCCCCCCCCTCTCTGGAAATACCTGCCTCCGTACCTGGCGGGGCCAGATTTCTGCCCGATTCCAAACCACAGCAGAAAAAAAAGTAAATAAACACGGCGCGTTCCGCCGATGGATATGTAGGTTTTGTTTTCTGGGTTTATAGGAGTTCGGGTGCGTACCGGTCGGTGGCGCGTGGCAGGTTTCCCAATTTTTGTGCACAGCCTTACGAAAATGGCAGATCTGGACTTATATAAAAAACACAGATAGGGTTATATAAAAAATTGGGCATCACTGGCCATATCAAGCACATCAGTTTATATAAGGCTTATCTGGCCAGATCTGCCCAATTTTTTATATATCCATATCTGGGTCTGCCAAATAGGGGTATATCTGCCTCCCATTTCAGGGCAGATATGTCCCAATCAGATAAGGCAACCTATATATAGTGTTTTTTTTATTCTTCCAGATTTGTTTTTAAAAAAGGCATGAAAGCGACACTTATGCGGTTTGTGCGAGTGAGTTATACGCCCAGGGGGACATTATGTGGGTGGCTAATTTTTGCGATAAGTCGGCTAATTAATTGAAATTCACTACTTAACGTTTCAATTAGTGAAAATAGACGTATGATTCCAATTAGAAACTTGCTGAGCATCGTCCAAAACCCTTAAAACAGTAATTTTCAGAAAGACTTTCAGCGCGTGAGAAGCCTAGTAATGCACTAAAGTTACCACTTGTGGAGCAGGTACAAGGCTAGCAGTTTCGGTTAGGCGCCCAGGCAATTTTTCCGTCTCTTGTGTAGCCCCAGCCTTGTACCTGCTCCACGAGTGGTAACTTCAGCGCACTACTGCGCTTCACACGCGCTCAGTCTTTCTAAAAATTACTGATTTGGGAGTTTTGGACGACGCTCCACAAGTTTCTAATTGAAACCATATGTCTATTTTCACTAATTAAAAGTTAATTAGTGAATTTTAATTAAGTAGCCGACTGATCGCAACGATTAGCAAACCACGTATTGTCTCCCTGGGGGTATAACTCACTCGCACAAACCGCATAAGTGTAGCTTTCACGGCCTCTTTTAATACAAAACTGCGAGAATAGGTGGTATTCACTGAGCCTGCAGGTTCAATTTTGCCAGGGAGCGCCACCGTCAATGCGACATCTTAAATGTCGCGGTTTGATGGGCATGGGTACGCTGTCGTCCGTTGCAAGTGTGTGCTAATTTTATATGGTTGAAGAAGCTTCGTTGAACAGAAGAGAGAAGAAAAGTTGATCTTGGGGGCGGGTCGTTTTTCTTGTTGCCGCCGTGTACCGTGTGTAAAGGCTGAACCGCATGTAAGCAATTTAGCAAGCGACGGGACGAGCGACGGCGACAAGTGACGAAGACCCGCTTCGCTGTCGCTCGGTCACTCGCGCGACGAGGCAAACCGCATAAAAGCGACGGGAGCAAGCGACCAAGGCGATAAGCGACGTTTTCTGGAAATCCAAAAACTAAGCGACGCGACGTGCGACCGTGAGAAATCTCCGTCGCTCGTCGCCGACTCATGTCGCTGTCGCCGTCGCTTGCTAAATCGCATACACGCGGTTCACCCTTCACTGTCGCCTGTCGCGTAGCTCGGTTTTGGCATTTCTAGAAAACTTAGCGTTCAACGCCTTGGTCATTTGCTCCCGTCGCTTTCATGCGGGTTGCCTCGCCGCACGAGTGACCGAGCGGCAGCGAAGGGGGTCGCCGTCGCTTGTCTCACCGCCCGCCAAATCACGTACATACGGTTTTTAAATCGCTTCGGCTAATGAAAAATGCGCCGCATTCTTCATAAACTCCGCACTCGGTGAGCCGCACGGTATGTTTCTGCACAAGAACAAACACCGAAGGCACGACGTACGACATGAAGGCGATGGAGCAACACGGTTACACGGCCGTAGTGCAGAAAATCCGCTAAATAAAAACAATAAAGAAACTAGCAATACAAAACAAAGAGTAATCACACCGTGCTACAAAAGCACCAAAGTAGAAAAATCAGTTCTTGCAAGATCTACCGCCGTGGGCACGGCGCGCGATACAGAGCGCTGCATGGAGCCGAGCGATAAACGCGGCCGCGGTGAACGAGTCCGATAGCGACAAAAACGAACTAAAACACACACGAAAAATATTCATGCGGCGCTTCAAAAGCACCAAAGTATAAAAATAACCCCTAGTTTCGGCCGAAAAGACATGATTAGAGAATTTCGGAGAAATTATTCTCTAGGCTGCCAGGAGATAGACACGGCCTAATTCTAGAGGTAATCTGGAAAAGTATTTTTTTAGGAAAACGATCAATTGTCGCGAAGTAGGTTGCAGCGCACTTACTTTGACGAGACGGGACTTGAAAGGTGTAACGAGAAGGAAGGTGTCCAGGAAGATTGAACACGATGTAGCACAAGCTGTCATTTGTAGGACCGAACACTAAACGCATCACAGGTAAGAGTGGAAATGGTCAGTAAGCTTCAGATATAGCAAGAACAAAAAAGAAAGAAAAAGAGAAAGAAAATTTCGCAATGACACATCAAAACTATACTTTTTTTTATTATCCGAAACAATTGAAAACAATGCCGGGACATTACCCGCGAAAATCGAAATTTGGGAATTCAGCATATGTGAAGCCAAAAAACAATTTCCAAATGCGGAATTTGAAGTTCCCGCGCCATCCGCGCCAGTGCAGTGACGTCAAATTTTGCGGTCTCTTGCGAGTCGACTTTCATTCGTACCTCCGCTCCACGCTACAAAGCAAAGCGCCGTTGCCTCCGCGACCCGAAGCGAGGAGCGGGGGAGAAGGGCGCCGGGCGGAACCGGGAAACCGGTTTATTCGTCCGGTTCCGCGACTCACCGATCATCCTCTGCTCGAGCGCCGCCAAGTTTTCCGAGGGAGGATACAAATCCAGGATGCGACATCACAACAGACTATGATTTTTGGTATTTCAAAAAGAAGGGCCGTAGTGCGTTCGCAATTGCGTTAA
The DNA here is from genome assembly GCA_013358835.2 of Ixodes persulcatus. Classification (NCBI taxonomy): domain Eukaryota; kingdom Metazoa; phylum Arthropoda; class Arachnida; order Ixodida; family Ixodidae; genus Ixodes; species Ixodes persulcatus. Next base: position 17,495 of record JABSTQ010007439.1, read on the forward strand.
AAAAAAACAAAAACATGTTTTACGGGTGCCGTTATTAAATGTTATATTAATGTCACCTACAAAGCTTCTAAATTTCATGATTCTTGACGTCACGAATCAAAAGAAGTGAGGAGGCGAAGAACGGAAGAGAAAAGCAAAAAAAAAAGGCGCGCGCGCGTGCGGGTAAGTTTTTTTTTGCGATGCGAATTTTTTGCGTGTCTATGACTACAACGTGCATCTTTTTTGACAATAAACAACAATACGACCTTTGGGGTGCCAGTGCCCCTTTATTGGAATTTTTAGGGCTAGACGTGATAAAGGCACACAATCGCAACATTACCTAACGTGTGTCTATCTCGTTCAGACATCACGGGGTGGTATCAATGAAATAAATACGCGCGAGAGAGAGAGAGAGAGAGAGAATAAACCTCACATTTTCTACACATGGCTACTTTCCACGATTTCTATGGTCGGGTCCTATGCATGGATGGATGTCATTCAGTTTGCATTGAAAAATTCTACTTCTTCAATAACGTTTTGAGCGGTTGCTATTTTATTCGTACGATATTGCAATTGACTGAGACGCTTTTTTAGTTCAAACATCTGGCGGTAAAATATTACCACTGGCCGTTTTCAGTCAATTGGCTCTAATTAAGACCCTATTGCCGCGTTCCTACAGACGTCAATTTTGACAACGAAGTCTAGTGACCCAACAAATTTCTACATGGAACAGAGTAAACTGCAGTAGTTGTTTCGATCGCCAGTGTTTGGTTCCATGAGACATCCAGGGGCCCTAATCTGGACACTTGGCGAAAAAGTCGGCGAGAAATCTGGTGGCCGTGATTGGCCAACTCCGCACTTGACCTTGGCGCCTGCCACTCTGAGGCGCCTGATTTCTCGCCTTCTTTTTCGCCAAGTGTCCAGATTAGGGCCCCAGGACTCTGGACTCACTGCATGTATACGCTAGACATACTAAATACGAAATGGTTTGCTTTTAGAAATGCATTTGAGTGTACAATACCTAGCGTTTTCTTCAGAACAGCAATGAGCAAGTTTTAATTAATCAGCGTTGCTTGTGAGGAGGTTAAGTGGCACCGAACCTCAATAGTGATCCGGGTTAAGTGCCTCAAGGGCTGCGCGGATAGCTCTGAGCCAACCGGAAAGTGATACTACTCGCTTCTTTCACTGTCGGATTAGTGATCGGTGTTAACAGTTCGATGCTGTTGTCTCTTGCAGCATAAAAATGACAGCGGCATTTATCTCCAAATTGCTATAATGCATGAAATGCAATATGTATGGTGCCATGGTTGAAATTTGTTTAGTAGATATTTAAGAGTCGTTTCGGCGAGTGAAGCACCTACATTATTACGAATTTCCGCTCCATTCGAACCAGAAAAACTGACTTGGTACAAAGGTCACGTGTCGCACATTTTTCGCAAAATTTAATGGGAAACTAGACTTGTTTATAGGTAGCGAAAGGGTGGGCCACGTGACAAGGTTTTCCCCGTAAAATTTAACGTAGAATGTGAATTGGTGTATAGGTCTCGTGATGTCAAGTCACCTGATATCCACTTCCCCGCCATATTTAGCGGAGAAACTAAAAGTGTCTTCAGGTCTCCCGATGTCAATTTCTCTCAATACTTTATCGGAAAAGCTCAATTGTTCTGTAGGTCTTGTGACGTCAGGTCACGTGACATCATTATCTACTCTAAGTTTATCGGGGAAACTGAATTCGTGCTTAGGCCTAGTGACGTCAATTTGCCCCAAAAATGTAGCGAGAAATGAAAGAACAAACGGACGGACGGACAAAAACTTTGGCATTGAGGGATTTCCGTTAAACAACATTTCATGCTTTCAAAACTTGGGGAACGCTTAAGCTTTGCTTTGACGAGTGGAAGGCGAGAGCGTTTTCGGGCCTCGTTCGCAAAGCCTTCTCATAGAAACCCGTGCTCTCTGACAAGCCGTGCCAACGCGTGTGCGATGTCTAGTCGAGCGCCGCTCTTAGGCACTCGTTTCCGCGTTTCACGGCGTCGCCGTTGGCGTCGGCGTAACCGCCCCGCTAAATTTAGCGGGAAATTGAATTGGTGTCCAGGTCACGTGAAGTCTATTTTTCTGCTAACTCTAGTGTAGAAAATGAATTTGTTAATGGGTGACTTTGGGTGACCCCGCTAACTTTAGCGGCAAAACGTAACCTGCGTCATAAAACATTTTCACCAATAATTACCGTGTTTTGCGTCTGTCCAAAACAGATGACAGAACTGCAGAAATATTTGAAAATTAATAAACACCGTAACACATCCGCGAATTTTTGAATAAACACTGGAAAATTTACAGTTTAAATACTACTCGTATATGTCTTGAAAGGACAAACTACTGCGAAGGTAATTTTTCAATTCTTGGGAAATTATGTGTTTTTACATATTGAGGATATTTTGGAAATCTAAAGAAATGTGGCGTAGACAATATTTGGAGCGCCGTATTTTGCTCCTTCTCGCTTGAAATTAAGAATGGTTGATGTAAATTAGTCAGATATCTTATAGCTAATCTCCAACATTCCTGCTGGACTCAAATGCATTTTCGAGAGGATTAACAGGCAAATCCGCTCGATTAATGGGCATGACCGCAGCAGTATTTCAAAAAGAACTTGAAAGGAACCATTCAGAAATAAATACCATGCACAATCGAGAGTGTTTTCATACTTTACACGCTACATTAAATATAAACCAATCTAAAAGAAACTCCTTAAGCCTCGCCAATATAAATTTTATATGTTTTAAACATGGAGTTGAATATGGAGTAGTAGTGTGTTTGCGCCAACCAGAGACGCAACGAATGAACAGTATTTACTTGTTATCACTCTGTTTATATTTCTCACCAGAACTTACATGATAGTTTTGTTATAATTGGGGAAAAATGACTCAAAGTGAACACCTGTTCTTTTAAACTTAATTCATTCCTTAAAATGTTCAATGTATTAGACGTTAATATACACAGTGGACTGTCTATATCAACACCTATATTTCTCACCACATTACGAAAGTAAAGCGGAATATTGGAAGGTACAGAAAGACATTTTACCACAAAACCTTGACAGACCTATTGAAAACTGCTAACACATGAGCTGTCTGACAAACATATTTGTATTAACAAAGCAAACTGTAAAGATTAATATTCCAACGGTTAAATGAAACGTTTTTCTCACGCGCCTAGAGTAACCCCTTAAGCAGGTCTCGTCATCACTCGCACAATGCAGCGGGGGCGGAAGGGCAGTAGCAACTTGGCCTAACTGCGGTATATCTGTTTCGCATTATGGTGGCTTCACATCTCTTTTTTTTTTTAAAATAGTTTATTCCGCTGCTGCTGCTGTGCCACAATTTTTTTTTGAAAATGAGTGCTTGTATTGTCATGAGTCGGTGCCTGAGGATGGTACGTTTATGACATGCATTGCATGCATGTACCCTTACTACCTAGGCAAGTGCTCTGGCATAACCAGCTCTAGCATTCGCCACAAGGGTGGCTCTTTTAAGGAGACGTGGAAGTGTGTGACGTGCAAAACAGCAGGAAAACGATGTACCCTAATGCCTAGTGAACTGCATATTTCCAAGATTGAATGTGAACTGAAAGGACTAGATGAAAAGATTTCTATGCTTCTTCCACTTGTGGTGAAGGTGAATGCTCTCCCAGTGCTTGTTGAAAACGTGAATGGAATCGAGGCATCAATCCAAGGTCTTGCTGCTGCATACGACAAAATACTGTCGAAACTGGATGAGCCGAGTAACAAGGTTTTTTGCTTTAAAAAGTAGAGTTGAGTACTTAGTGTTGGATTCATCAACGGGCGCGACCGCGAGTGCTGAGCAAATGAAACTTCAGCTTTGTAAGCTGGAGCAGTATAATCGCCGTCTGAACATTGTGGTCGGCTTGCTTTGCTGCATACCCGACCAAAAGGAATAACACGGAGCCAACGGTTTCAACAACAAGAAACTACACATAATTGGACACAGACAGAACGATTAACATTGTTACCAGCGGCGCCTGAGTCCAGGCAGCGACTCCCCGTACGCCGCCTCTGGTCCGCCTTATAAGACAGCGTATCTGATGTGGACGTGGCTGGCGTGACGTCACCGCCACGCGGGAAAAGTTCGGCACCTTTGCCTCGCAGTCGGGCAACTGGGCTGGGGAGCCGCCAGGGTGCCCACAACAGTGAGGTTCACGGTATCGCACAGGAGGAGAATGAACATCTCTTAGAAAGGATGGATATCTTGGCTCATGATATTGAACTCCCTGAACTAGCGACCTCTGACTTTAATGTCACGTCTGCAACCGCCTCTTCACCTTCGTCCGTGAAGGCGCCCCAAGTTCGTCGATCGGGTTAGTTGTCCCTCGACAGGCTGCGGTTCCAATCTGCCGGCACCTTGAAGCAACTCCTTTAAGACTGATATGATAGGTTTATTGCATATTTACAGCAAGCAGCATGTTGAGTCCCATTCGGGGTCTGCCCTCTAACAAAAGAATCTCCTGCTTTTATAACATTCAACCAAGGGCGAGTACGAAACGTTAGTCACGTACGTAGGCCGCGTGGCCCGCATGTAGCTAGCAGCATCGTGTTTCGCTGGAACGTGCCACACCGCCCTTCGAATGAGGCGCTCGCGGGCCAGAGCTTGGGCATCCTGACCGTAGTCCAAGGCCGAGGAAGCGACGGGGTGTGTTGTCGGCCGCATCGAGTATAGTAGGTAGGTAAAGGCCGGAACATGATGCCGCACATGAAGCACTTTCAAAAACCACACCAGCATTCCCCGGCGAGTGTGTGGGTGACGTCATCGCAGTAAGCCCTCTAAGTTGGCGCAGCTGCTCGGTGCTGCGTCGATCCCAGGTGTTCCGCCGCCGGAGGCTGCATCTTGAGCAAGCGGCTTGATCAAGCGTGGTGGCCTTGCCGTCTCCAGCAACGCGCTCCCTCCGTTTCTGGAGCTCCGTACAGGCCAGTTGAGCCCGACAACGTCCAAAGAACAGCGTTCACTTGTCACACGGGGTCCTTTCACTTTACCCATCTGCCGTTCGAATTATCGAACTCGCCGTCTAGTTTTCAGCGGCTGATGGATATCGTGGTGGGGGACGCAGAGTTTAACTTTGCCGTGGCGTACATGGACGATGTCGTAGTATTCTCGAACTCACTCGAAGAGCACATAACTCGTCTCAAAATCGTTTTGAGTAGAATAAGGGAGGCTGGGTTGACGATCAACCCAAAGAAGGTACAGCTTACAGCCTTGAGGGTTAATCTCTTAGGCTTTACCGTTGAAGCGGTACGTTGAAGCCGAATGACGATAAGTTGAGGGGCATCCTCAGTTATCCAGCGTTGTGACGTAAAGAGCCTTCAGATGTTTCTAGGGATGGTCGTTTTTTTCGGCAGTTTATGCCGGGATGCGCGGAGCTAGCTCAGCCATTGAACCAATTGCTGCGGAAAGACTTGTGGGGATCCGTCCGGCTGCGTCCCCCTGGAGTCCCGTCTTTCCCGCATTTCCTCGCCCCCTTCGCCCGTTCTTCCCGCGCCCTGCCAAGGCCGAGCGGCCCGTCACCTGCTCACCCGGATCCCTGGACGGGGGAGCGCCCCTCGAGGATCGTGCGGGGACCGTGGCAGGGGCGTGGGTGCTCACGTGAACGGGTCGTGGTGGGCACGTGCTTGGTGGGGGCGAGGATACAAAAAGGGAAGCGGGACAAGGGGGGCGGCCTTCTGAAACGGCGGACTGGACAGTGCGTGTGGCGGCGACGACAGGACGACGACGAGGACGACGAGGACCACCGAGGCTGACCACCGAGGCGTGAGTTTCAGTAAACTGTTCTAAAAACGCACAATGTGTGGGTGACTTCTTGGGGAGCGAGCGAGGCACGTCCCGATCGGGCGTCGATTAGGTAGCGACCCACATAATCTGGCGCCCACGTGGGAGCCCGATCGGTTGGCCGTTGCTTTCGCTCCTCCCTGAGAGGTCGCGCACTTTGCGTTTCGCGGATTTTGGAGGGTAGCGTGTTCTGATTTGGAGAATTGTGTTCGAGTTGGTAGAGAGTGAGAATGGTCGAAACCAGGTCGACCACCGGCGCGAGTAAGGACGGTTCGTCGGAGGACGAACCTGGGCGGGTTAGCGCGGAGACTGCTCCGATTAGCGGAGACTCGGGCTCACACGCGCCCACGGAGACTGGGACTGCGCCCCCAGCTTCACCAGCGACGGAAGGCGTGCTAGACGCCGGTGAACTGATGCGCGCGATGACGCGGATGATGGACGCGATGTCGCGGCAGATGGGGACAGCCCCAAGCGTCGCGAGTGCCGCGCCTTTGCCGATACCCCGCCCGCGGTTGAACGTGCCCACGCCGACGTACTCGGGGTACTCCGACGGGAAATCGGTGCACGATTTCCTGCAGGATTTAGACGCGTACGTAACCGCTTTGGGGGCATCGGACGTAACAGCCCTGCTGCAGATCGTGCCGATTGCACTGACGGGCGACGCCGCGCGTTGGAGACGGCTGCAAACGCCGTTCCAATCAATGGCGGACTTCCGGGCGCGGTTTCGGGAGGAATTCCTTCCTCCCGACTACGAGATGCGGATTCGGGACGAGCTGGCAACCCGCACTCAGCACCCGGATGAGAGCCTCGTGGAGTACGTCCGTGCACTCCAGGAGCTCTACTCGCGGGCCGAACCCTCCGCGCCTAACGCGGAGAAGGTAGCGAGGGCGATCCGCCAGTGCCACCCCAGATTCAAGGCGTATCTTCGAGGACGCGATTTCGCAGACCTCGAAGCACTGGCGAGAGAGGCGCGCACGGTTCAAGCGGGCTTGCTCGCTGAGATGCAGTACCGGCCCCCTCCAAGGGCCGAGGAGTCCTTGGAGCCGGGTTGCGCGTGGACGGGACGCGCCGCGGACGGCTACGTCGAGTCGCATACGGCGTACGTGGCCGTCGCGGATCGCGGGAATGGCGGAGCCATTCCTCCTCGGGCCCTAGACCCATTCGGCTTCGAACAAAGGCGCAGGGTAGCCAGCGCAAACTCAGCCGGGGCGCAACCCCGTAGGGGGGACGGCGCGGTCGACTACCGCGGAGACGCGACGCGTTACGACGCTCGCGGCAGCGACAACAGCGCACGGCGAGGCGGCGCGCCGCGTGCCGTTAACGACCGATCAACGGTAGCACGCAACGACCGCGGCCAAGTCAGGTGCTTCAGGTGCCACCAGCCTGGGCACTTCAGGCGGCAATGCACGTGGGCAGCGGCCGAATCCGGATACCCGGAAAACGCGCGGGGCCGGCGCCAGTAATCGGGTTGCCTGAATCTAGGTTGCCGGCCGCTGCCGAGGCCCCGGGTCAGTTCGCCGACGGGGCGGAAGTCGCGGGCAGCGATCGGGTAGCGTTCGCGCCGTCGGCATGTCGGGCTCAGGACTCGACACCGGAAAGGGGTCCGTACGTGCGGGTAGAGATCGGTGGTAAAGATTATCTAGCATTAGTCGACACCGGCTCAACCCTCTCTCTCATCGGAGATTCTGTGTACACGGATTGTCGCAAGAGAAACCTTTGCATGCGAGAAGTTGCAACTCCGTTGCGTTTAGCGGCGGGATCGGCCGAGGCGCAATGCGCAGTTCGCCTTCACCTCGGCCTCGACGGCAAACGAAGGAGGCAGCGCTTTGTTTACCTGCCGGGCATGTCAATCCCAGTTATTTTGGGACAGGACTTCGTTTGCCGAGAGGGGATCATTCTAGACCTAAAGAATAACGGGTACCACTACAGCCCGTTGACCCCTCTCATTCCCTTCGTAGCCCCACTTTCTTTGGGGAAGGGATCGGAATGTCCGCTCGCTGGACTGCGCCAGCAGGAGCAGGTGTTAGCTGCGCGGGCCGTACCACATAACGTTGAACAGATCGTGGCTTCTTTCGACGGGCCGGCCGAACAAAGGCGATCGTTAGCGGATGCTTTGTCTAGACACGCAGCTATGTTTACTGAGAGGCCGGGAGTCACGCATGTTTTACAACATGAGATAGACACGGGAGACGCTAGGCCGTGGGGTTGTAATCCCAGACCGCTGAGTGTGCACAAGCGAGCTCTCCTAGATAAGGCTCTCGATGAAATGTTGGACACGGGGGCCGTACGGCCGTCGCAAAGCCCGTGGGCATTTCCGGTAGTGTTAGCGCCGAAGAAGGACGGGACAGCCCGTCTTTGCGTAGACTACCGCCGACTCAATGAGATGACCAAAAGGGACGCGTATCCTTTTCCATCTATTGAGTCCATCATGTATTCGCTGGGTACCGCGAAAGTCTTTACCACGCTGGACTGCAGCAGAGGCTTCCTGCAGATCCAGGTAGCACCAGACGACGTCCAAAAGACAGCGTTCACTTGTCACAGGGGGTTGTTTGAGTTTACCCGCCTGCCGTTCGGATTATCGAATTCGCCGTCTAGCTTTTCAGCGGCTGATGGACATCGTGCTGGGGGACGCGAAGTTTAACTTTGCCATGGCGTACATGGACGATGTCGTAGTATTCTCGAACTCGTTCGAAGAGCACCTAACTCATCTCGAGATCGTTCTGAGTAGAATGTGGGAGGCTGGGTTGACGATCAACCCAGATAAGGTACAGCTCGCAGCCTCGAGGGTTAATCTCTTAGGCTTTATCGTTGACAACGGTACGTTGAAGCCGAACGACGATAAGTTGGGGGCCATCCTCAATTATCCAGCGCCGCGTGACGTAAAGAGCCTTCAGAGGTTTCTAGGGATGGTCGGTTTTTATCGGCAGTTCATTCCGGGATGCGCGGAGCTAGCACAGCCATTGAACCAATTGCTGCGGAAAAACTCAAGGTGGATCTGGGGGCGGGAGCACGACGCGGCTTTCGCGTCTCTCGCGAAGGCAATAGCTGATACAGCGAGCTTGCATTTACCAGATCTAAACCGGCATTTCGTCGTACAGACGGACGCGAGTGACTACGGTGTCGGAGCGGTGTTGTTACAGGAGCACGATGGGCAGTTGCGCCCTGTGGCGTTCGCGAGCCGAACGCTTACACCGCCCGAGCGTAACTACAGTGTAACGGAGAAGGAGGGGCTGGCCGTCATGTTCGCTTTGAAAAAGTTCGATCTCTATCTAGACGGTACGACTTTTGTCATACAGACGGATCACGCCGCGCTAACGTGGATTCAGAGGTTGAAGGAGCCAGCGGGAAGGCTGGCTCGCTGGGCTCTGACCCTGCAGCGCTACTCCTACACTGTCGAGTACCGAAAGGGCTCGAGCAACAAAGTTGCGGACGCGCTCTCGCGGGCGCCCCAGGATGGTAGTCGGGAGGAGGAGACGCGACCGGTGGGGGGCGAGGAGCGCGGGAGAGGAGGGAGAATACCTCTGTGCGCGGGGGAGAAGCCCCCCGCGATCGCGGGAAAGCGAGAGAACGGCTGGGAGGAGGGGAAGCAGCCGGAGTTCGTAGCAGCGGTGGGTCGCGCTACGAGGGAGCAAAGGATCGCGGCTTGGGGGGAAGTGGTAAGCAAGGAAGAGCTTGTCGAGGCCCAGGGAGCAGATGGATTTTGTCAGCGGGTGTTGGGAAAACTTGCGGAAATTGCGGTTGACACCGGGAACGCTGACGGGCGAATCGGCGCGCCGTTCGATTCATATCTGCTGGGCGAAGATGGGTTATTGCTCCGCTATATCCCCGCGATCGACGAAGAGGAGGGGAATGACCCTCCCTTCAGGGTGGTGATTCCTAGGAAGCTACGCAGGAAGTTTATCAGATACTTCCACGACTCGGCTCTGGCCGGTCATGGCAGCGGCAGCAAGACTTTTCAAAAGTTATGTCGCGTCGCGACCTGGCCAGGAATGAGGCAGGACGTATTTCGGTACTGTCGTAGCTGTCCAGCTTGCCAGAAGGCGAAACCGAGAGGCGGGAAACCTCCGGGGTTGATGCAGCCGGTGATGAGTCACTACCCGTGGGAGATAGTCGCGTGCGACATCGTTGGCCCACTGCCGAGGAGTCCTCGGGGAAATCAGTACCTTTTGGTGATCACTGACCATTTCTCGAAGTGGGTGGAGCTGTACCCCTTGAGAAAACTGGTCTCGGAGCGAATCTGGGAAAAGTTGTTAGACACTTTCCTGCGTTTCGGAACGCCCAAGTGTCTCGTCAGCGATAATGCTAGTTATTTCACTAGTAAAGTCTTCATGGACTCCTGCTTGGCCCTCAATATTAAGCACAAGAGGACGACACCGTACCATCCTCAGGCCAATATCACTGAGAGAGTGAATCGCAACCTGAAGAGCATGCTGATCGCGCTGACGGAGAGACACCGGGACTGGGACGAACACGTCGTCGAGATGGGTTTCGCCACTCGGACGACAGTGAACCGATCAACCGGGTTTACACCGGCGTTCCTTAACCTGGGTAAGGAGCTGCCGTCTCCACTGGAAAACGGGTTAAGAAACAGCGACGGGGTATCGGGTCGCCCTCTCTCTACGTACGCGGCCGGGCTCAAAAGCCGTTTGACGGGCGCGTTGCACGACGCTAGAGAGAACCTTGATGCCGCAAGGATCGAGCAGGCGGCGCAGTACGACAAGAGCCATCGCCACCTGGAGTACAACGTCGGTGACCTGGTCCTGAGGAGAATGCACCCACTGAGTAATGCAGCTTGCGGTTTCGCAGCATCGCTGGCTCCGAAGTGGGATGGGCCCTACGAGGTAAGTACGCGAGTGTCGCGGCTTACGTACAGACTCACTCGGCCGAACGCAACCGAGGAGTCTGGCCCTGTTCACGTGACCGATTTAAAGGTGTACTACCTTCGCGATCAGGACGGCGATGGACGAGAAGCGGCTGATGAGGACGGGGAAAGCCCTGTCTCGGCCGGACGGCAGGCGCAGTCCGGAGCACGGATGAAGCGCGGGGGCCGGACGGTGCATGACACTGTCGGCGAGTTCACTTCTAACAGGAGTTTCTGCCGTCACTACAATCTGCGGCGCAGGGTTTAATCCATTTCTGTGTTTCTAACTGTATTTCCTTCCCACAGAATGCCTTTCTGGAACAACGCCGGACGCCAAGCACGTGCTGGCGCTGGACGGGGACGACCCCTCCCAGGAGGCCCGCCAGGCCAGAACGGGGGCGCTAATGCTCCCCCAAGTACCCGGGGTGGGCGCCCCGGGTCGAGGCGGCCCGACTCCCGGGGTCGGCGACCATGGAGATGGCCCCATGATCGGGCGTCGGACGCTGGGTCCAGACAGCGCCAGGCGGGCTCCGCGGATTCCGCGAGCCACCGCGCGGCCACACCGCAGAGTGGGTCGGGCCCGCCTGCGCGGGGAGGACCAGGCACGAGCCGGCCTCTTCGCCCTGCACGACTTCCTTCCAGGAGCAGAGAGGGACCGCCACCGCAGGGGGGACGGGCCTGGAGCCGGCGGCCATGCCACACCGTGGCGACCTGGACGACGTGGGACGGGCAGCGGGACCTCCATTTCGTGTCCCGCCAGCGTTGGCGGGACCAGCCGAGACCGGTCCACGACACACCCGGTGTCGAGGTCCCGCCGCCCTTCCTGGGGCACACGCTGCCCCCGTTCGAGCTGGCCCCGGACCTGCAGGACCCCTGCTGGCTCTGCCGGGTGCCGGTGGTCCACCTCGAGACACACCAGGCCAGCCCGCGCCACCAGGAGCTGCTGAGGGCGGTGGGCCCCCCTACGTGCGTCGAGGCGGCGCTGCGGCTCCTCCAGAGGGACCGGCCCGACCTCCTGGCCCCGGCGGCCCGGGAGCTTCCTGAGGAGGGGGCCACCCCTGCAGCCGCTGCCGCGGCCTCCACCGCCGCGTCCGCCGCCACCGCGGGCTCGGACCCGCTGCCGCCCCCGCTGGTGCCCCTCCCCTGCTCGGCCGAGCCCCTCGCCTCCCCGTTGCCACCTCCGCCCGCCGAGGACACCGTTATGGCGGAGTTGGAGGAGTTCTTGGCCGGGGACCGTCCGCCCTCCGCCGACTCGGTCCCCCCGGGGTCCGAGCCTTGAGGGAGGGGAGGTGTGGGGATCCGTCCGGCATTTCCTCGCCCCCTTCGCCCGTTCTTCCCGCGCCCTGCCAAGGCCGAGCGGCCCGTCACCTGCTCACCCGGATCCCTGGACGGGGGTGCGCCCCTCGGGGATCGTGCGGGGACCGTGGCAAGGGCGTGGGTGCTCACGTGAACGGGTCGTGGTGGGCACGTGCTTGGTGGGGGCGAGGATACAAAAAGGGAAGCGGGACAAGGGGGGCTCCCTTCTGAAACGGCGGACTGGACAGTGCGTGTGGCGGCGACGACAGGGACGACGACGAGGACGACGAGGACCACCGAGGCTGACCACCGAGGCGTGAGTTTCAGTAAACTGTTCTAAAAACGCACAATGTGTGGGTGACTTCTTGGGGAGCGAGCGAGGCACGTCCCGATCGGGCGTCGATTAGGTAGCGACCCACAGACTTTAGGTGGATCGGGGGGCGGGAGCACGACGCGGCTTTCGCGTCTCTCGCGTAGGCAACAGCTGATACAGCGAGCTTGCATTTGCCAGGTCTGAACCGGCCTTTCGTTGTACAGACGGATGCGAGCGACTACGGTGTCGGAGCGGTGTTGCTACAGGAGCACGATGGGCTGTTGCGCCATGTGGCTTTCGCGAGCCGAACGCTTACACCGCCGAAGCGCAACTACAGCGTAATGAAGAAGGAGAGGCTGGCCGTTATGTTCGCTTTAAAAAAGTTTGATTGCGATTTATTCGGGACGAGTTTTGTCAAACAGACGATTCAATTCACTTCTCAAACGAGTTTCTGCCGTCACTACAAGCTGCGGCGCAAGGTTTAGTTAATTTCTGCTTTTCTAACGGTAATTTCTTCCCACAGAATACCTTTCTGGAGCGAGACCGGACACCGAGCGCGTGCCGGCGCTGGCCGGGGACAACCCCTTCTAGGAGGCCCGCCCGGGCAGAACGGGGGCGTCGACGCTCCCCGTGTTATCCAGGGTTGACGCCCCTGGAGGTGGCCCCACGAACGGGCGCCGGCCGCTGGGGCCGAACAGCGCCAGACGGGCTACTCGGGTTCCGCGAGCCTTCGCGCACTCACGCCGCAGAACGGGTCAAGCCTTCCTGCGCGGGGAGGACCAGCCACGAACAGGCCCCCTCGCCCTGCCCGGGGGAATCCTCCAGAAGCGAAGCAGGACCATCCACGCAGCGGGACGGGCCTGGAGCCGGCGGCTGTGCCACACCGTGGCGACTTGGACGGCGTGGGACGGGCGGCGAGACCTCCACTTCGTGTCTCGCGAACGTTGGTGGGACCAGCCGAGTCCGGCCCACGACATGACCGGTGTCGAGGTCCCGCCGCCCTTCCTGGGGCACACGCAGCCCCACTTCGAGCTCGCTCCGGACCTGCAGGACCCCTGCTGGTTGTGCCGGGTGCCGTTGATGCACCGGGAGACGCACGAGGCCCGCCCGCGCCACCAGGAGCCGCTCAGGGTGGTGGGCCGCCCTACCTGCGTCGAGGCGACGCTGCGGCTGCTCCAGAGAGACCGACCCCAGCTCCTAGCCCCGGCGGCCCGAGAGCTTCCTGACGAGGGGACCACCCCCCTAGCCGCTGCCTGCACGCCGCGACCTCCGTCGCTGATGCCATTACCTGCCCGGCCGAACCCTCGCCGCCCCATTGCCGCCTCCGCCCGCTGAGGACACGGTGATGGCGAAGCTGGAGGAGTTTCTCGCTTGAGTCCGTCCGCCCTTTGCCGACTCAAGCCCCCCGGAGTCCGAGCCTTGAGGAAGGGGAGGTGTAAGGACCTTCCCGCAGACGCTCCCTCGGCCATCTTCCCTGCTTCGCCCTCGCCCCCGCGGCCGTTCTTCCTCACCCCCCCCCCCCCCCCCTTCCCCGCTCTCCCGGATCTCCGGACGAGTGAGCGTTATCACCTGGTGCGGCAGCCCCGTTCGGGGATCGCGAGAGTTGCACGTGGATAGGTCATTGGGGCTGCACGTGATCGGCCAGGGGCGAAACTATAAAAAGGGGAAGCGGTACACTGGGGAGCGCTCTCTCGACTTCGGACTGGACAGTGGTGGACGGTCGGCCGGATGGACGACAGCGACAGACAAGAGGGGGAGACTTCGTGAGTCAAAGTAAATGGTTTCGATCCATGCACTGTTTCGGGTGACTTCTTGGGGAGCGAGCGAAGCACGAGCCGATTGGGCGTCGATTAGGTGACGACCCCAGACATTGAATAATTGGGAACGGATATGAGTGTGTCTGCATCCTGAAGTGGCTTACACCGACTTGTTTCGACCCTTTTGTGCTTTAAGGGGCCACAATTTTTGTACTTTGCGCGAATACCACTTTGAACGAATCCCTTGTGTTTATGACCAATGAAACACGCGTTTTCTTTTTCCTCCCTACATAATAAGCGTCACAAATCATTATTTGCGTCTGAAGAATCGAATTGTGTTTGCAATGAAGGTTTTTAAGCACAAGCAGCGTTCGCCACCCTCAACTCGCAGCCAGAACAAGTAGCCGCGTGATCTGGAGCCCAGTATATGCCGCCAATGTTGACCATAGCCACGCGCTGAGGCTGGCGATGCAAAGGACACGCGCTGAGTTCCAGACATTGTTAGGGTTCGGCTATTGTCGTCATTGCAGCGATTGGACGGGGACCACTACCCAAACGCTGGTCTAGCTATTGATTTTTACGAGCCCAAATGGAGTGCTCATGCAATGCTCGGGTCCAATCTACGAGTCACATTCAAACACTGTCAATGGGGGATACTGCGCCCTCCAAGCTACGTCAGCAACTTCTGCGAAGGAGAGATTGAATGAAAATGATCGCTTTTATCTTTGAGATTAGCTGCGAAAAGAGATCTCTTGGTCAATGGCCTCGGATTCAAGGATATTTGGGTCTCACTAATGCCAGTATACTTGTATAAAGCGAAACACATTACAACTGAATATTGTTACAACGCCCCTTTAAGACTTGTTTATTTCATTTGTATGTTGCTTACTTCGGCATCTACATGAACCTCTTGTCTGCCAAAATGGGCTTGGACAGATTTGCCGAAGCAGCAGCTATACATACTACGTCGTCTGCCAGGGGGACCATGCGCCATGGCATTTTCTGAGAGAGGATCTTAAAGATCTTAATCCTTTGGACATGGATATGGACTCGTGCTGCTGCTATCTTTTTGTCCGCAAAGCTTCGGCTTTAAAGAGCTGCTTCTTCTGTCGAAAAAAAGGTGGTCGTATCGCCTCTATGAGGCAGCTCTCGCACACATCTTCGATCAGGAAGCCCTTATCGACCATGACATGGTAAATGTCTGGCAGAAGTTGCGACGCAAGGTTACTTTGCTTGAATATAGCCTTGTCGGAGGCACGCCCACTATACCCTCGGCTTACATGCGTCACTAGCCCTCCAGGTGAGACGCCAATTATGTACTTTATTGTATGCCCCTTTTTATAGTGTGAATATGTATTCATCCTACACTGGAGGCACTTCGGTTTCGAGATGCTGGTCTCTGTGCAGTCCAAGACAACAGGCGTCTTCGTGAAGCCCTGAAACCAGTGCGACATATTGTTGAGGATCGCATCCTAACATTGCAAGATGATAGCGCATATTTAGATGACAGCTAAGGCCTTCATCGTCGCTTTTACCGTTGTGCTGCACGTTGTTTAGATATTCTAAACACGTGACTCAGAAGGTCAAAAGACAGGGTGTGCTTAAAAAGCCTGTGACACGGAAAAAAATATTTTTCACGCTAGGCGTTAAAATGGCGTATCAGAACATCATCAAAAAATTGTTTCACTATAGAGTTCGGTAGTTTGTTTATAAAAAATAGAAATACGAAGTCCAATTAAAAGTGCACTCCAGTGCCCTGTGACGTAACCATCTACCGTAAGATGTCGGGGCGGTCAGAAGGGAGACATTGCCGGAAGTTACGTGAGGTGTACCACTCCTCGTGCTTACCGCGACCGCGTGTAATTTTTTTTTTTTTATTTTTGTTATTTTCCGCACGCCCGCGAACGATCCAAGCAGTCAAGATTTTTTGTTTTTTTGATTTTCATCGCTTAATGTTGCTGTGAAGGTAGTAGAAGAGGAGTAAGTGAATTGACGTGATAAGCTACAGTGCCTAGAAAGTGCTGCGTGAGGGATGGTCCCGGCATTTTAGCAACTGAAGAAGACATCATACTGCATGCCTTTTCGAAAGACATAAAAGAGATGGACCGCTGGCTGGCTGCGGTTTCCGCAGGGCAGCTATTAGAATCTGTGCGTAGGCGATAGATATGCTTGTTGCACTCTAGTAATGAAGATTACCACACTTCGCCAAGCACTCGGGCGTGTGGTATGCTAGCAATCCTAATTTCTGCGAGCGTTCTAATTGTTTTCTTTTAACTCGATAGCTTGTTTTGTGCCCCGTATGGCTCGGTACCATCGCACTGATGGTATGCACTCGTACACTGGCTTGTACTCGCAACGCTCTCATCATTGACCTCCATCAAATCAATCCAATGACTCTTCTTCCTCAACTTTTACAGCACGCAAACTAACCAACCGTGCAGCGATAAAAAGCTAGTGAACTGACACCTTGACTTCTACGATCACTCGTGAAAAATCAGATTTAAAAAAAAAGGTCTCAGGCACGGTCGCTGAGAGCACTGGAGTGAAACTCACGTGACTTCCGGCGGACCACTTTAGTGACGTAGTGCGATGCCTGCCTTTTGACCGCCCCGAC
>JABSTQ010007440.1:0-23740 GCA_013358835.2 Ixodes persulcatus
TCATTCACGCGATGTCGTATATGTGGGCATACCGATATCCACCTTTTGCTTCACGAACGCTCAATATCGTGTTACGTTTCCTCTTAATCCGCGATATATGCCGACGTAATTCATGTTGGTAACTATTGGTATTCGTTCTCAGATATGTGCACGCGATATCATATTGTATTGTCCTTTGGGCCCGTGGTCGACGACCGATATTTATATATCGTGCGCCGTACAGTATGTCCATGTCGGTCACCAATATGCACGCGATGTCGAATTCTTTTCCAATAACCGCGCATTATATTGGGGTATTGTGCTCCAATATCCTGTTGTATACCAATAACCACACATTATATCGGAATATTGTGCTCCGATAAGAATTCCCATCGTGCGTATTGGGTTAATCGGATAACAATAAGTTTTTATTGGTTTCCATCAACTTCATTAGAATACAATATTTCCAATAAGCCGAGTTCATGTTGGCCTTTTTCAATAGGGAAAGGACTGATCTGATTCTAGTCCTCGCATCAAATCCAAAGACAACGCCGGGCTTCTAGCGCATTAATTCCAAATATGGAGGAGTCAAATAGCGCATTTAAAATTGCATCTCAAGTGAGGCAATGTGAACGGAATGCTTATTTTACACGCTTTATGACATTTATTCATCTCCGACGGCGTTGTATTTTCCACGGTTTCGACGGAAACCTGCGGAGTTTCACGTCTGCTAGGATTCTAGGGTTCCGACAGTGCGGTACGCAACAGTGCCTACAGCTTCGGCGTTTGCTCTTCTGCGGCATTCGATGACAATGTTAAAAATCAAAGACCAAAAACGCACGAATCAACACCTTCAAATTGATGCGTGAAGAGCCCCACGAGCAAGCATGGCTGGCGAAAGGGCCTTCTCAGTGTTGCAAATATTTTGAGCTAGATGGCGCAACGTGTCACACCAAGCTTGACTGCCCGGAGGGTATTGGCGGCGAGGTCACCCGAAGCGTCCTTCGGAGGCGCCCGATGCCTCACGTTTTTCCCTTTGGCGGAAAACGGCGGCCAGCTCCGGGAAGTGGAAGCAGATTTCCTTGCGTGGGAAGTAAACAAAGTCTTCGTTCCCAGGGCGGGAGCGGGTCGTCGCCCTTGCCGCCGGGGTACTTGGGGAAATGACTTTGTCAAGGCCATGTCGGCCACTCCGGGGGAGAGAGGGAGGTCCGCCCTCCCTTCGGAATGTCGGCGTGCCTTTTTTTTTTTTTTTGGAGAAGTTGAGTTTGAAGGAGCCCGTGCGCGGAGCAAGTCGTCTTCTCCCGCGGTCCCGAGGGCTCCGCGTACTCTGTCTTGCGGGACAGAGAACTTGCCGTGAGCGGAAAGGGACTTGGCGCCGAGGCGCTATTGTTGGCGTTGAGTTGCCGCGAGCGGCATCAGCAGCGTGACGTTCTCTTGTTTCGTGTTGTAAAAAGTTGTTCGTCATCTGTAAATATATTTATATTTAATCAACCACCGAGCCTGAGAGTCACTGAGGTCACCGGAAACAAGCCACCCTCCACCCATCTCAGCAACTCCACGATCGACGAGAAACATTACTATGCCTTTAATAGAAAATAAAAATAAAACGGGTACGACTCTTTCTTACCAATTGTTTACTGACTTCGGAGAGGAAAGGGAGCAGGGGAGTGGGCTGGGGCATATAGGCACCGGGAAAGTTTGCAGTTCAGTGGAGCAGCGAGTCTAAGATTTCTTCACAATGCTGCGCCGCGCCTCTTGGATATACTATAAATCGTCTACTTTTTGCTATATTTGGTCTATTCTTGACAGGCATTTGGTCTCCGATCTATTTGGTGGCTATTTAGACGTCCCTCGCATAAGTTTAAATGCTATTCTGACGTCCATGTCCGTAATTAAGAAAGCTCACCGCTAAAAAAGGCTCTAAAAAAACTCATCGAAGGAAAGCTCAGCGCAACTTTATCGGATGCAGATCTTTCCAGTCCATTGAACAGATACAGGAGAATCTTCCCTGCAAATCTGTGATATACAAAATCAAAGAAGTAATAAAGCTAGGTCAGCTGCAATGTTTTTTTCTGCAAAAATGCACGCTACAGATATCATTATTTATTTATTTATTTTTTTTTGCTGTCAGTTTTTTGTAATCTTTCTTGATTTGTCACACGCAAAAAATTCGTCGACTCATTTCGAAATGTCATTGCTGAATTCCGCGGCATAAATCCCTGTCAATTTTACATAAAACACGCGATGTCCGAACAAGTGGTCGGTCCGGTCGGGCCACTCGCGCTGGATTTATTGTGCGCTCTCGTGACGGGCTCTCTAAGGACACGCGAGCTAATAGGGAGTTTTCGTTGATGGTTTTCGCCGTCGCGCAACGCTTTCCGCAACCCGCTACGATACCCGGAACTCTACTGCGCTTGCGCGCCGGTGGCCTTGACTGTAGGGTTCCGGGTATCGTAGCGGGTTGCAGAGAGCGTTGCATGACGGCGAGAACGATCTTCGAAAACTCCCTAATGTCGCTGCGCTCTCGAGTCGCGCGCGCTAACGTCGCAGCGCTCTTGAGTCACGCGCGCTAACGTCGCAGCGCTCTAGTAGGGAGTTTTAGAATAACGTACGCAATTTTAGCGCACGCTAGCGCTAAATTTAGCGCTTGCTTTAGCGCACGCGACGCAAGAGAGTTTTAGAATAGCGTTTCTCCGCCGCGACGCAAAAGCCCAAGCATCTCGCGCTTGCAACGCCCCCAAGATACAGTCACGATTTTTATTTCACACACGAAATGCTGCAACTTGAGAAAAAACAATTTTTAGTCCGGAGTAACAATTTAACATTTGTTCAAACGTGAGAGTGCGACTGCGACGCGAGCGGTCGACCGGTCATGTCCGCTGCATGCGTCGCCTCGGCAAGAGTGTACTGACCTTCGCCGATAAATGTTCGCTCGTCGTAAACATCAAGTTGCCGGTGATCGTTGCCCACCCTACTGGGTTTTCCAAACCGAGTGCAATGTCGTCCCGTGGTACCATATTGAAAATCGCAGTCGCGAGGATGCCGCCGACGTCGCGCTCACGACGCCGCCAAACCGACCGCAGCCATGATCCTGGGGGCCGCCATTTTTTTTTTTTTAACTGTGCTCGTATTGGCTTTAGCCAACTTCTCATCACGAATCCTCCTTAGGGGAGCGCAAAGGCCCTTTGCGTACGCACGCTATTTCTGAGAAATAGCGCACGCTAAAATTGCGCACGCGAAGCGCAAAACCTGGTTTGCGTTCGGAGCATGCGCAGTGGCGACGACGCTATTCTTTGCGTACGCAAAGCGTTAGCGTGCGCTATTCTAAAATTCCCTAGTGTCTCGCGCTCTAACGTCGCGGCGCTCTAGTGTCGGTGCTCTAATGTTGGCACTCTTGTATCGTGCGCTCTAGTGTTGTACAGCCGAAAAAGAGACGAAGAACTTCCTCCTTCATGTTCGCGGCGGTCGAACCGCCGCTGCCACCGCGGACTTGCAGAGTTGCCAAATGGGGCTACATATTGCGAAATTGGGCTATATGTTTTCTAGTTTGTGTCAAAACTTGGTGGTTGGCAATGTGGCTATTTTCTAGCTGTTTCCAGGGATCCGGCAGACTTTTGTCAAACCTCAGGTTTGACGTCCACCTTAGAAGTTTGATAAGTTCATTTTAAAACTTCTAATAAGTTGGCGAAAAATATAATTGTGTCTGATCGATGGGAAAGGGAGGAAGGAGGAAGACTTCAAAATTGTACAAACTTCGGGGTTTTTATAAGGTGCAGAGGAGCAAAGCTTGCAGACTTCGAGCGATCGTCCCAAAGCTCAGTGGAATAAACCAAACAAAGAAAGTCCACTGTTACCACAGGTCTGAAAGTGCATCTTCTGCCCGGACGTAGACTGAACTCTCTAAACGTTTCTTCGGTGCTTATCGTGATAATAATTAGGCGCCCAAGTTCGTAAAAAAAAAAAAAAAAATCCTAGTCGTCGTCCATCCCAAGAAAGGACAACACAATCAGAAATAGCATGAACAAGAATGGGGGACACTCGTATTTTGCACAAAGAAAAAGAGGCGGGTGGGATATTGGGGGTTCTGGTTTGAAACGCCCAGTGTAGTGACTGCTCTGCTTCTGTATTTTGTTTTTTTACTATATGATCATGCCTCCCGGGCTTCACAATAAATTTGTTTGTGTTAACTATCATCGCACAGCTAGCGCCACTTTAATGAAAGTGTAGTCGCGAAGGAACTTCAATATAGATAAAGTAAAACAAGATAACTGTTTAACAAGGACTACATAAGTTTAATAATCAAAGCTAACAGGCGGACCAAAAGACGTGCTTCCTTTTCGAGCCCCAGACGAAGACTCCCCCTCGGCGAAGTGTCTTCACGTGGGCGAGGGAGAACCCATTAAGCCGTCTGGCTCTTGAGCCGACGGTCCCCCGACGATCAGCCACCGAGCTCTCCCCCTCCGGAATGCGCGGTGCCGGGTTTCACCCCTACGGCCGCCGTCCGCTTGCGCGGTCTTCGTCGCAGGACCGTCCGCTGTCTGGAGCTTGTCTAGACGGGCCACGGGCCGCCACAGCACTCCCTCCCCAATGAGCAGGCGAACGTTGTGTTTCGTTGATAACGAGCCGATCAGGCCAGCGAACTCTGCGGCCGTAACGTGTCGTTTGTCCCGGAAGGGGATTCCGAGCAGCCGCCGGAGTGCCCTGCTTGCCCCGGGGGTCCGGAGCAGCTGCCTTTCTGGGAGCGAGGAGCGGGGAAGGCGAGGTTGTTTTGCTGTGATTGTCTCCTTCGACGTCTGCGCCGGGTTCCATCGTTGTGGGCCTGGGGGGTGATGTCTCGATGTGGGCGGGTTTTAGACGGTCCAAACAAATCACCTCCTCTCGGCCTCTAATCTGGAGTGTAAAGTGTTTTGGTCTGCGTTTTAACACGAGGAAAGGACCGTCGTAGGGGGCTTGCAGAGGGCGCTTTACGGGACCGTGCCTGACAAAAACATGCGTACAATTTGTCAGGTTCTCGCTGACGTGAGGGCGGTTGCTCTTTGACGTCCTGGTGGCCGTTGGCCGAAGGCTGTCCATCACTGCACGCAGTCGGTCGACGTAGTTTGTTGGATCTGGCAGTCGGTCTTGCACTTGCTCGAAAAACTGTCCAGGCAGCCTGAGAGATGCCCCGTACACCAGGTCCGCGCTAGTGCACCCGAGGTCGGACTTATATGCTGAGCGGATGCCGAGGAGAACTAGGGGTAGGGTCTCTGTCCAGTGGATGCTGTCACCGTGGGCCGTGAGGGCGGACTTCAAGTGGCGATGGAGTCGCTCGACGAGACCGTTGGCTGAAGGGTGGTAGGCCGTGGTGTGCAGGTGCGTCGTGCCGAGGAGTTGCGTCAGCTCCCTGAACAGATTTGATTCGAATTGGCGACCCCGGTCAGTTGTTACCCTGGACGGCACTCGGAAGCGGGAGATCCATGTAGAGATGAAGCAACGAGCAACGGTGGTGCTGTAGCATCAGTGATTGGGACGGCTTCTGGCCAGCGTGTAAATCGATCCACCATAGTGAGCAGATATGTGCAACCTTCGGATGGTGGAAGAGGTCCTACGATATCTAGGTGCACATGCTCGAATCTGTTGTCCGGCAGTGGGAAGTTTGCTAGGGGCGTGACTGTGTGCCGGTGAACCTTGGAGCGTTGGCACTGAAGGCAGGCCTTTGTCCACTGCCGGACATCCCGGTTGATGGAGGGCCAGACGAATTTTGTGATCAGCAGGCGCTGAGTTGCCTTGATTCCCGGATGGGAGAGCCTGTGAAGGGTGTCGAACACCTTGCGTCGATAAGGCTCGGGTACGTAGGGTCGAGGCGTTCCGGTGGAGATGTCGCACAGGAGCTCCGTGTCGCACATCGGTAGTGCGACCATCCGGAACTCGAGTCCACCTGGAGCGCTACACAGGTTCTACAGCTCGCTGTCTGTCTGCTGAGCACTCGCCATTTCCTTGAAGTCGACCACTGCGGAGGATTCTAGATGGCAAATATTTGCCCTTGAGAGCGCGTCAGCAACGACGTTGTCGCGACCTTGGATGTGGCGGATGTCGGATGTAAATTCCGCAACGCAGGACATCTGACGCAGCTCCCGTTGGGAATGAGTTCCACCATCTGGCCGCACGTTGCGGAAGGCGTGCACAAGTGGTTTGTGGTCGGTCATTATGACGAAGTCGCGACCTTCCACAAAATGGCGGAAATGCCTTACAGCCAAGTACACTGCCAGCAGTTCACGACCGAAGGCACTGTAACGTTGCTCGGTTGGTGAGAGCTTGCGTGAGAAGAACGACAACGGCTGAGGGTACCCGTCAACCACCTGCTGCAACACCGCACCCACCGCGGTGGCGGAGGCGTCCGTCACCAGGGCATGCGATGCGTTTTCCTTCGGGTGTGCCAGCATTGTGCACTCTACGAGGAGCTCTGTGGCGCGGTGAAATGCCTGGCTGGCAGAGTCGTCCCCACTGAAGTTCTGTCGTTGGGTTGCGCTTTTCTTTCAACAAGTCGGTGAGTGGTTGAAGTTTTTCTGCGCAGTTAGGTAAAAAGCGGCGGTAGAAATTAAGCATTCCCAAAAACTCACGTAGTTGTTTTTTGTTGACGGGCTGGCGGAATTCTTGGATTGCCTGCACTTTGATGTCAAGAGGGCGAATACCCGATGCGTTGACTTTGTGTCCGAGGAACTCCAGTTCATTTTTGCCGAACACACACTTGCTGACATTGACGACGATGCCGTAGTCCGCCAGGCGAGCGAAGAGCGTACGCAGATGTTGTGCGTGATCTTCGGCGGAGCCGCTTGCAACGAGGATGTCGTCGATGTAGGCGTAGCAAAACGGCAAACCTCGCAGCACCTGATCGACGAAACGCTGGAACGTTTGTGCAGCATTTTTGAGTCCGAATGGCATTCTGACGAATTCAAAGAGGCCGAATGGTGTTGTCACCGCGGTCTTCTCGATGTCGGCCGGTTCAACGGGGATTTGGTAGTAGGCCCGGACCAGATCAATTTTGGAAAAGATCGTGGTGCCGTCGAGAGTCGCCTGTGAAATCGTGAATGTGAGGCACTGGATAGCGGTCGGCTGTCGTGATCCGGTTGAGAGCCCGATAGTCCCCACATGTTCGCCAGTCTCCAGATGTCACTTTTGGGACCATGTGCAACGGCGATGACCATGGACTCACGGACGGCGGATGATTCCGAGGTCAAGCATATGCTCAAGCTGTTGACGAGCGATCCGCAGTTTGTCGGGGGGAAGCCGCCGTGGTCTTGCGTGCACGGGAGGTCCTGATGTTTCAATATGGTGCGTGACGTGGTATCGCACGGGAACCTCGGTGTTGCAGGGACGGGTGAGATCGGGGAACTCTTTGAGGATGTTATGAAAACGTCAGGTATCGTTCTCTGGAATCTGGGCGAGGCAGAGCGATGACGTTCTGGACGCTATTCCCGAAACGGAGAGATACGTTGTTGCGTCTAGGAGGCGCTTGCGGCGAACGTCCACCAATAATCCAAAGTTACGGAGAAAATCGGCGCCGAGGATGGCGTGTTGAGTCCCGGCGACCAAGAAAATCTAACGAAAGGTACGTCGAAGTTCAATGTCGAAGGTCAGGAACCGTTCTCCAAAAACAGGGATGGATGTGCCGTTCACTGCTTGTAAGAGTGCGCACGGTGTTTGCCGACGTTCGCTGGGGGATGCAGGGAGGATGCTGACCTCGGCTCCGGTGTCGACCAGTAGCTGGAGGCCAGTTGACTTGTCTCTGACGAAGAAAAGCCGGCACCCCGTTTCTTCCGCACTGCTCGCCGACTTCAGTGTTGGGGCATCCCGTTTCCCGCTCCCGCTTTGCAAGGTGGTCTGCACCTTTTTGCTTGGTCCCCGAATGTGGAATGGTACCAGCAGATGTTGGTGGAAGATGATCGGGAGCGAGACCGGCTGCGGTAGCCCAAACGGCGTTGCAGAGATCTACCACGTTCGATTTGGAGCGCAGCAATGGCCTTTGTCAGGTTCTGGATTTCCGATTGGAGCGTGCAGAATTCGGCGCTAGACGGGGAAGCAGAGGTTGCACTCACAGTCGCCTGTTGTGCCTGAAGAGGAGCCTGGATGTTAGAGACTGTGGGCGACGCCACCTCGAGCACCTTGTCCGCGAGAGCTGCGAGGTCGTGGAGTGGAATGTCGCCCGCCGCCGCCAAAACCATGCATACGTTGGCGGGGAGTCGCTGCAGGAAAAGCTGGCCCAGGATGGAGTCGTCCACGTTGCTCGCCTTTTCTCCGAGCAGTTGAGTCATGCGGCGAAGCATCTGGGATGGTTTCCTGTCTCCAAGATCTTCGGCCGTCAGGAGTTGTTGGAGACGTTTCTGTTCTGATGCCTAAGTGCGTCGAATGAGTTCGAGCTTCAGTTTGTCGAACGGGTTGTCATCGGGAGGGGTCAGGATGAGGTCCCGGACTTCAGCTGCCTCAGATGGTGACAGTGCAGCGATGACGTGGTGAAACTTCGTCATTTGTGTCGTAATTCTCCGGGTGCTGAACTGGGCCTCCACTTGGGCAAACCATAGCGCAGGGTCAGCGGGCCAAAACGGTGGGAGTTTCAGAGCCAGTGATGCCACGGAGGATGGATGCTGCTGCTGTTCCTGCTGCGCCGATGTTTGGGCGTGGTCGTCGCCTTTAGCCATGGCGCTCGTCGAGAAAAGGTTGTTTAAAGAATTCCGGGTCACCAATTGTAGTCGCGAAGGAACTTCAATATAGATAAAGTAAAACAAGATAACTGTTTAACAAGGACTACATAAGTTTAATAATCAAAGCTAACAGGCGGACCAAAAGACGTGCTTCCTTTTCGAGCCCCAGACGAAGACACCCTCTCGGCGAAGTGTCTTCACGTGGGCGAACGAGAACCCATTAAGCCGTCTGGCTCTTGAGCCGACGGTCCCCCGACGATCAGCCACCGAGCTGTCCCCCTCCGGAATGCGCGGTGCCGGGTTTCACCCCTACGGCCGCCGTCCGCTTGCGCGGTCTTCGTCGCAGGACCGTCCGCTGTCTGGAGCTTGTCTAGACGGGCCACGGGCCGCCACACAATTAATTAGAACGTCAGATAAAACGAGACAATTTAAACGCACCTTTGTGTGCGCGTACCTTTAATGATGCAGTTCAAAAAAGCAGTGAGCACGGGCCGGCAGTAGTGTAGTCCAGTGTTCTCCAGATAGCCGTCCGCTAAGGCCACGGCAGCGGGGGCAGGAACTATAGCCTCACATACGAGTTTCACTTCCTCCTCAAGCCCGGAATCTCTAGCCTACGTCAGTTACTATTTCAGCTGATATTCCAAGAAGAAGGAAAACTAATCGAGAGTAACGTTAGGTGTTTCGTATAAATCTGATAAAATTCTAAAAACAGGCGCCGATAAACGTTTCGTCGATTCGTATTTATCTAAGTATTTCCGAGTTCAAGCTGACGATGAAAAAAAAAACAAAAAAAGAACACGCCGAAGACATTTAAGACACGTGTAGGAGGGCGTAAACATTCCTACATGCAGCGCATTCCTACAAGCTGCGCGTCACGTCTTCCTTTTTCACACGGTGCTCCGGCGGTGACCTCACGCACCCCCACTGAACAGGCGCGTCGCCATCGCCGGCTTTACGGCTTCTGTGACGAAACATCCGGGTTTCTGTGCTTTTCTTTGAGTTTTATTTCTGAGGCGCGTCCGCTTTGACCTTGAGCGGCGCGTGCTTCGGGACGTATTTTTATGGCCATCAGTCGGGCACAACACCGACGTCGCCTTTTCGCGTGCTGGGACATATAAAGCTTTCGCCTTTAAAAAAAAAAAGACGGTAACTTTGGTCAGAACACAGGGTCAGGGGTCTTGGGGAGAGGCCGCTTCTGTTTCCTTTTATGTCTCAGACTATTGACCAATAGCTTATATTGTCACGGATGTAGGCGACGATATTGAACTGAAAAAGGTTTAACCGGCGAACTTGTGCCAGAAACAAAACAAAGACGAACGTCGAGAAAGCAGCAGCGAGCGACGGTGTGTCGCCGTGACAGCTGGTTAGTTCGAGAGTAAATGAGACGGCAATACCACACTCGGCTCCTTATCTACTGCACTCGGGGCCGGTTGCACAAACGTCACTTACCTTAACCCAAAGCGGCTCTTTTCTAAGTCGGCTTAGCGTCCTAAACCTAGCTCGGCTAAGCACGGGTTTAAATTCCGGTTTTGCATCAAGATTAACTCGGGTTTACAGACGCGCCCCCAGCTGAACGCTGGATTTGCGTAGGGAATGTAGGCACAGACAGAGCGAACTAGGGAACGCTCAGAAGGACGATTACAATTGGTGGAGAGGAGTCACGTGATGTAACAGTATTTGTGAAAACATACAGTCTCATATTAAGCTATTCGCGGACGACTGCATAGTATATATATAATTATTGAAAATGGCGTGGACGCCAGTGTGCTTCAAAACGATTTAAATGTTCTCGAAGACTGGTGTGACCATTGGAAAATGAACTCAAATATCGCCAAGTGTAAACATATGTGTTTTTCTCGCTGTACATCCTCCCCGACCGAATATAAACTTAAAAATGGGATACTTGACCGTGGAAAAAAATTATAAGTACCTGGGAGCTCATTTGTCATAGAAAAAATCGTAAGGGTGCAGGCGAGCTGGTGAATATTAACCATGTGGAATTAACCTGAGACTGGGGTAGAGTAGAAACATGAAAATGTAGACGGGACAGAAAATAGACAAGACGACGTCTCTATGTTGAATTAACCTGAGACTGGGGTAGAGAAGAAACATCAAAACGTGGAAGGGACAGGAAACAGACAGGACGACGTCTCGAAGAGACGTCGTCCTGTCTATTTTCTGTCCCTTCTACGTTTTGATGTTTCTTCTCTATACCGTCTCAGGTTAATTCAACATGGCTCATTGGTCGTCCGATTTCAAGTGGAATGATTACGTGGATAACAATCTTGCTAAGGCTAGTATAATGTTGTATTTTATTCGCAGGAATTTAAAAAATACATCTGGCAGTGTAAAACAAACCTTATATTTTTCTTTCATTCGAACAATTTTAGAATATGCTTATGTAATCTGGGACCCGCCACAATGTTACCTTGAACAAGAGTTGGAACGGGTAAAAACCAGGCATTACGGTTCCTTACTGGTGACTACAGCCCTTATACAAGCTGTACAAAAGGAAAAACAGTTTAGGTTGGGATTCACTCAAAGAGCGAAGAAAGTGCTTGAGAAAGAAATTCTTTCACAGCATATATTACGGACGGACTGGTATTGAAAGAAGTATTTACATCTTTGAACCATACTATGCATCTGCAAGACGGGATCATTCTAAAAAAAAGCCGAGGAATTTCGTTACAATGCTGACTGTTTTTCATTCTCATTTTTTTTGTTCAAACCATTAGAGGGTGGAATACACTTAGGGAAGAAATTGTATCTATTACTGATAATGATCTCTTTTGTAATAAACTACAAATCTGTATTCGCGATTAAAAATGTATGTTTTATTGCTGTTACATTTATCTCTTGTATGAATAAGTATTGTTATTGCATAATCTTTCCTGTACCCCCTGTATAATTCCTAACGGCGCTGCAGGTATTCATGTCAGTAAATAAATAAATAAATATTTTTGCTTCATTGAGTTTAGTTGTTAATCATATTTGAGCATTTAAACAAATATGCATATATAAAGAGAGAGAGAGAGAGAGAAAACGTAGCGCAGGATGCCGAAAAGTATATACGGCAGAAAAACTTACTTGAGACGGTTGTTTAGAGTTAATAACATATTCGTAAAGTTCGTCGACATTTCGTCCTGAGACAGACCTTTTTCAAGACTGGTTAGATGTAATCAGTCTAAAAAAAGGTCTGATAATTTTATCATGCCCGTTCCGCCACTTCTAGCTTTCGCGCCTGCTTCACGAGTGGTAAATTTGACGCGCCCCCAAGTTTTCCACGAGCTTCAAGTTGTTCTAAAAAGAGTTGACTTAGTGGTTTTCGATGACGCTCAGTAAGTTTCTAATTGGAACCATACGTCTATTCGCACTAATTACACAGTTGATTAACAAATTTTAGTTAAATATCTGACTTATCGCAAAGTCTAGCCACCCACATATAGTCCTCCTGAACGTATAACACACGTGCAAAAAACGTATAGGTGTAACATTCACGACTTTTTTTTAAGCAAATCTGTGAAGCTTAAAAAATGAAAGACGTTTACAATCCCCTGTAACGCCGAATTAGAGCGCAGCTCTTGAAGAGGATGAGGGGAAGGTACGGAGAGGAGGCTATGCCCCTCCGCCTCTTCTGCTCGCCTCCCATTTAGGGGAAATTTTTCCGCTAAATTTCTCGGGAAAAGTTTTATGCTAAATATAGCAGGGAATTTTTTCCGCTATATTTGGCGGGGAAATTTTTCTGCTAAATTTAGCGGGTAAATTTACCCATAATGCACCGCGCGGTTACGCCGACGCCGACGCCGGTCAGCCGGAAACGGGCGCCTAAGAGCTGCGCTCTAAAATGAAAGCCGTTTACAACTTCCTGTAGAATTAGATCGCAGCCCTTGAGGAGGAGGAGGGAGGCGTACCGAGGGAAGGGTATACCCCTCCTCCCTCCTCCTCACCTCCTCATCCTGCCTGCTACTCCTCCCTCCCAGCGGCGTCGCCGTCGGCGTAACCGTGAGGCCACGTGACCCTCGTGACCTCACGGGGGTCACGTGACCTCACGGGAATCACGTGACCTCACGGGTGTCTCGTGACCTCACGGGGGTAACGTGACCTCACGGGAGTCACGTGACTTCACGGGGGTTATGTGACATCACAAGGGTCACGTTACCTCACGGTTACGCCGACGGCGACGCCGCTCAAGCCGGAAACGGGCGCCTAAGAGCTGGGCTCTAAAACACCCTATAGATATATATAGGGTTGTTGTTGTTGAAAACGTTTTATTCTTGTATAGGTGGTAGTCAATGGACGCCATATTTGATGTAACTGCTCACAGCGCATGCCCGGGAAGAGTTTCTCGTCAGCTCTCGGGCAACCACAAGAGAAGAGGGGAAGGAGAAATTCTTTCATCACCGGGATTTTCCTTTGTATGTCCCGGGCTTCCCCAACCGTCGCTATTCTCCCTCTAGAAGATTATAGAAGATTAACTTGCCACTCAAAATTCGTACAAAAGCATCTTTCGCCTCGCTCTCTTCCCCGGTGGTAAGAAAGCAGCAGCGAGCTCAGCTATGACCGCCAGTGAATACTCCCTATAGGAGGGTATGACGCGGCCGATTGCATGTCTTGCTGCGAAGGGGAAGGAGAGAGGGGTATGGGGGAGGGGAGGAGGATGAAGAATTATATGAGGCCGGCTACCCCAGCCGTTCTGATGTAAGCCAACTGCGAGTCGAAGACAAGCTTCCTTGCTTCATTTGGGCCTGTTGGCGTCGTCCAAGCCTCGAGCGTCTTGCGTCGACTCGCTGGGCTGAGCTTGGCTAGTGCAGCCTCCCTCTCCAGTCGTCTTGCTGAGCACTCCCACAGCAGGTGATGTAGGGTGGCGAGAGGTGCTGAAGGATGGTCGTTAGAGGCTGTATCGGGGGTGAGGCCTACGGTCCGCTCGGCCTGAGGCAGACAAGGACGTAGTTCAACTACTCTACTCAAACTACTGTAGTTTAACTACTTTTCCGAGTAGCTTGGTAACTTTCAATTACAACGTTTTTTGTGTAATTAGGTGTTTAATTGAACTACGGTTTTCAGGTAACTTCTACTCACATTACTAACTACAGGTTTTCCCGCTCATTTTAATCCGAGCGACGACTAATTTAATCCCGGGGTCACTCAATTTAATCCAAGCGCTATACAATTTAATCCAAGCGCCACACAATTTAATCCCGGGGTCAGTCAATTTAATCCACAATATATATATGCATTTATTGTGTTCAGTGGTCGTGTTTCGCTTACACATTTGGTAACTTAGAACTATTGTTTATACAATTAGAATTTTTAGGGGGCAATTGATAATTTGATTACTAATGTGATTACTTTGAGTTACTAGTCCCACTTTTGACGAGGCTTAAATGATATGTTGGTTACCCTTTTTACAGTCTCTCAGGCACCCGTTCCCGCTTGAGCGGCGTCGCCGTCGCCGTCGGCGTAACCACGCGGTGCATGATGGGTAAAATCCCCCGCTAAATTTAGCGTAAAAATTCCCCCGCTAAATCTAGCGGAAAATTTTTCCCACTAAATCTAGCGTTAAATTTTCCCCGCTAAATTTAGCGGAAAATTTCCCCCGCTAAATCTAGCGGATTATTTTCCCCGCTATATTTAGCGGAAAATTTTCCCCGCTAAATCTAGCGGAAAAATTTCCCAGCTAGATTTAGCAGAAAATTTGCCCCGCTAAGTCTAGCGGAAACTTTCCCCGCTAAATCTAGCGGAAAATTTTTCCTGCCAATCTAGTGGAAAATTTTCGCCACTAAATCTAGCGGAAAAGTTTTCCCGCTAAGTTGAGCGGAAAATTTCCCCCGCGAAATCTGGCAGAAAATTTTCTCAGCTAGATTTAGCAGAAAATTTGCCCCGCTTCCCCGCTATATCTAGCGTTAAATTTTCCCCGCTAAGTTTAGCGCAAAATTTTCCCCGCTAAATATAGCGGAAAATTTTACCCACTATATTTATCGCAAAAGTTTTCCCGCTAAATCTAGCGAAAAAGTTTCCCAGCTAGATTTAGCGGAAAATTTGCCCCGCTAAGTCTATCGGAAAATTTTCCCCGCTATATTTAGCGGATAATTCTCACCGCTAAATTTAGCGGAACATTTTCCCCGCTAATCTAGCGGAAATTTTTCCAGGCTATATTTAGTGGAAAATTTTCCCCGCTAAGTCTAGCGAAAAATTTTTACAGCTAGATTTACCGGAAAACTTGCCCGGCTAAGTCTAGCGGAAAATTTTCCCCGCTAAATCTAGCTAGGAAGATTTTCCGCTAGATTTAGCGGGGAAAATTTTCCGCTAGATTTAGCTGGGAAAATTTTCCGCTTGATTAAGCATGGAAAATTTTCCGCTAAATCTAGCTAGGAAGATTTTCCGCTAGATTTAGCGGGGAAACTTTTCCGCTAAGTTTAGCGGGCAAAACTTTCCGCTAGATTTAGGGGGGAGAATTTTCCGCTAAATCTAGCTGGGAAGATATTCCGCTAGATTTAGCGGGGAAAATTTTCCGCTAAGTTTAGCGGGGAAACCTTTCCACTAGATTTAGCGGGGAAAATTTTCCGCTAAGATTAGCGGGGAAATTTTCCGCTAGATTTAGCGGTGAAAATTTTCCGTTAGATTTAGCGGTGAAAATTTTCCGCTAGATTTAGCGGTGAAAGTTTTCCACTAAATTTAGCGGGGGAATTTACCCACCATGCACCGCGTGGTTACGCCGACGGCGACGGCGACGCCGACGCCGCTCAAGCCGGAAACGGGTGCCTAAGAGCTGAGCTCTAAAAAGAGTAACCAACATATCAATTAAGCCTCGTCAATAGTGGAACTAGTAACTCAATGTAATCACATTAGTAATCAAATTATCAATTGCCCCCTAAAAATTCTAATTGTATAAACAATTGTTCTAAGTTACCAAATGTGTAAGCGAAACACGACCACTGAACACAATAAGTGCATATATATATTGTGGATTAAATTGACTGACCCCGGGATTAAATTGTGTGGCGCTTGGATTAAATTGTATGGCGCTTGGATTAAATTGAGTGACCCCGGGATTAAATTAGTCGTCGCTTGGATTAAAATGAGCGGGAAAACCTGTAGTATGCGCCGTTTTTTCCACCGCTTGGTGGCGGGTATGTCGACGGATCATTTCTTGTTTTCGGTACTTTATAAACTGGATTTGTTTCTTTTCTGATCTAAAATACTGAACAAAAACTACTTTCATAAATAAGTGAAACGGTTCGCGCCACTTATATTTTGTATTTCGACTAAAACGAAGCTTTTAGCGGCTCTGACCAGTAGTAAGCCCAGGACCAAAGACTTCGCATATCGCGCGCTTTCGGCACCGCGGGTCGCTCCCGTAGGTGGCGGAGGTTTCCGCGTTGTCCGGTTAAAATATGACGCACTAATATTTAGTTACTCTCTCCGTGCCCGCTGGCTTGCCCGAGCCCCAAGAGATGTGAAAAGCACGAAGAAAGGTAGACAGACGCTTAAATATGATTGCAGGGCCCCTTTAAGATATGGTATGTCACAACGTAAAAACTGCACTCAAAAAAGCTCCCCCCCCCCCTCCCTCCCCGATAAATTTCCAGAGAAAATAGACCATTTTGCAAAGGACGCCGCGCCATCCGCGGCGGCGAAAGGAATGCCGGGAACTGCCTGTATAGAGCCGGCTATAGCGGACGACGGAGTCGACGATGGCGAGCGAACGAGGGCAGGTGCAGATGTTCTCGTGGCCTTTCGAATTTCCCGCAGCTGGTCTATTGGCCTGCGACATTGAGTTAACATATCATTTCTCTGACGTCAAGGAAACGGTGGGGAATGCGCCAGGGCTCTTTTTCAAGATGGGCGCCAACAAAAGCTAAACTCGTCCTACCGCTCCTCGTCTCGGCCCCTGTCGCAATGGGCAAGGAGTGGAGCATCTTATTTCTGGGTGGAGCATCTATCGCAGCTCCTATGGCGGAAAAAAACACAAACCCAATTTGAGCTGTGACATTGAACTCTGAACATGAGTATGCGAAACGTTATGATCGGCTTGATAACGCGCACTTCAGCAGTGTTGACGGTAACGCGTTACAAGTAACGGCGTTACAGGTAACGCGTTACTTTTTTCGGTAACGTAGTAACATACTCGTTACTTTTTTTTTAAAACACTAAGGGGTAACGTACTTACGTTAATTATTTCAAGTAACGGCTAACGTAGTTACGTTACTCGTTAATTCTTCCCAAATTAAAAAAAAAAAAAACAAAGAAAACTGCACTTCAATTATTTTGTGTTTTTCAAGCCACGTGAACTTTCGAGTTTCTTTTTGCGTTTTTTTCTTTGCGTTTCTTTTCGTGCGTATTTATGTGAAACCGTAAAAAAGATAAAATATATATGTTCCGTTTCTGCATGAACATGTTTCTTGAAATATGGCGCTTATGCATGGCTGTACTGCAAAACAGTCAATCGTGGTAAGTCATAATTTAAAAAAAAAAGTAACACAAAAGTATCGTGCGTTACATTTTATCTTGTAACGGTAACGCGTTCCTTTTTTTTAAGTAACGTCGGTCGGTAACGCGTTCCTTTTATTTGCAAGTAACAGTAACGTCTTTCGTCACTTTTTTTTCAGTAACGCCTACAACACTGCACTTCAGTTCTACTTAGTTTCAGCTCAAGTCCAGACGCAGCCGACGCTACAAGCTGGCGCGACCAATCAGAGAGCGTCAGAAGGGCGCCATCATAGTACCCGTCATTTTTCTTTATGTGTTCTACTATCGCTGAGCTAGTCATAAACAGAAAAGGCCTATACTCCGTTGCAACTCGAGAGGGTAGGGCGAGGGTAAGACGGGCGGGAGGAGGAAGCAGACGGAACGCTGGAGAAGAGATGGGGAAACCTTCTCTTTTCTCCAGCGTTCCGTGTGCTTCCTCCTCCCAGGCCCGTCTTACCCTCGCCCTAACTTCTTGAGTTGCAACGGACTATAATGACTTGCGCTTTCGACGCTGCTTGATTGGTCACTGACTCGTACCGTCGGCTGCATTATTAGTATTAGTATTAGCGACCTTTGCGACCGAAAGCGTTGCTGTGGTCGAAGTTGGGATTGGCCAAACCTTCCTACATGTATACTCATAATGCCCACCCGATCGTCGGTTCACGGCGTGGAAAATCCTGCCAATCACGCGCAGGCAAACCCTTGTCGTGACGTCACGAACGCAAACCATACGAGGGTGTCCCCAAAATATAAATCGCCGCTAATATATCTAAACAAGTTCTCGGTCTCGTCATTCACCAAACTCCCGTTCAGACGATTCAAATAACCGCCTTCTGCGTGCTGCCGTCTTTGTCTACTGGGCTGTGGAATGTTTTCTGCGCATGCGCTGCAGCCCTCCGCTGCGAAGCGTCCGAAGCCGCGTATCCGTCCACTGTCCAGTGACTTTGCCTTTTTTGCCCGGGTGATAAGCGCTAGAAATGTTTATAGATCACTGTGACTCGGTCTTCGCGCGATCTGCAGGTAAGTAGACGCGGGCATTTACTTAAAGGGACCATGAAATGATTTTTCAACTTCTTCCTCCTTAGCATTATTCCTCAACTCAAAAGCGAAATGAGAAATCACGTGGTCGTAACGTGCTTGGGCATCGAAGGCGATGACTCCCAGCTTCCACCGTGCTTTTTAAGCCCACCATGGAACTTGTCTTTCCCAAGTGATGATAAGTGCCGTCACGGCACTCATTTGCCACGAACGCGGATTCAAATATTCGTCGACGGATTGATTGTTCACGAGCGCATACATCCGAGTTACGCAGTGCTCGTGTCTGATGCGTGAGCTGGGGTAGGCTGGCGTGCTTGGTTGGGCACCGCGGATGCGTAGTGAAAAGGCAGAGAACTTTCGAAGGAGAGGAGGTACGAAATAGTCCGCTATATTTTCAATTTTTGTATCGAAAAGCAGGCTTTATAAGCTTTCTATGCTCGGGCACTAGTTTTATTTTGGGCGCACTAAACGATACGCGATTAGTAAAATCCCCAATTCATCCCAGCCGAAAATTTATTTCATGGTCCTTTTAATGCCCTAGTCCCACTGGAGAGACAAACAGAAACACCAGGCACCGACAAGCCTCGTGCACGTGCAACATGCACGTGAAGTTACATTCGTCAGGCTTGGAGTCTCTCGGCGCGAGGCTTGTCGCTGTCGGTTGTTTCTGTTTGTCGTTCAGTGGGACTCTGACATTAAAGTGTGCTTCATTTATGTTGAAGGGGGACAGCAAGGTCAGCGAAGCAATGAGGGCAACAGAAACAGGCACAATCGTTCAGCTTTCTCTTTTCCGGCTCTGCTGTCCTGCAGCGTTGCTCTCAATCCCGGTGGGAACGAAAGTTCCCAGAGCGGCCGTCGTGAGTGTTACCGAGCCTGGTGGCGCTACTCATCGCAACCGATGGCTTGCGGAGAACGAACGTTAGCGATGCGAGGCACAAGCAACGCAAAAGCGACTCCTGAATCTTGAAATCGCAGCAGTGAGTAACGTTACCGCAAGAAAAAAAAAAAAAAAACATTACTAAGGAGCAAAGCGTTGTTTGGCGTGAAACAAAAACCGAAGAAACTAATCGACAGAGAGGTTTACACAATGATCATCGTATTGACGTGAATTGGATTGCGGACCCAAAAATACGTCCGTTCGCGCTCAAATCCAGAACGAAGCAACCTATCACCAAGTTTTAGGAGGAAGTTGTCTAGGTCGGATAAATTCGAGCAAGAACTAATTGTCACTACGCTGCTGAGGAAAGCCGAACCCAGAAATTTTGCTCCTTTTGTTTCGCACTACGCGCCCTTTACGCCGTCTGTCGCCAGTCGATTCGTTCGCGCTGAGAAGCGCCTCTTGCGGTGAACACGCGAACTTCAGCTGAAACGCGCTGATCATTTCAGGATGGTCATCCGGCGAGCCATCGAACGGTCGGGGGTAGGACGGTTAATGTTGACGCTTTGCAACTATTTAGCTTGGGGCCGCCTTTCTTACCTATCCGGTTTAGTGCCTCGACAAGGCACAGTACGCGGTCGTGCCTTGGACCTTGCCGCAAATTCTCCAACTTTGTTAGGTCAGGAGATCGGTGCGCTAAAGGAACGTTGCACTTTGGTCTCATAAAAAGCTCCATTACCGTCGCACACACACACAAAAAAAAAATAGACCGATCTCACCAGCCAGTTTGACTACGCCACCGCTGCCGCAATGCATCGAGGGAGCTTTAGTCTTTCTGCACGTGCGACAACCTCGCTGGAGCTCTGCGCGTGTGGAGCATGAGGCGGCACGAGCCGTCTTGTGCATTGCTGCCTGCCTCCTGCGAACTAAAGTTATGTCGGCGTCACGCATGCGCCGAACGCTTGGTGAGATCGGTCTATTGAGGTCACGGAGGTTTTGGTAGCAATATCGGTGGGAGTGCGGCTAACACCCCCCCCCCCCCCTTTTTTACACACACACACACAAATCAATGACTTCGTATACGCTTCAAACACATGAGACTTTTTAAACGAGTTTCCGAGAATAAAGAGCTTCCTTGTACAGCACGCGCTGTCAAACCCTTTTTGCCTACTTGACAATGGATCACAATACGCCACAATTAATTGGCGTTCAAACTCTCATGACGTTTTTGGAGAAGAGGGAAAGGAGCTTTCTTTTTGTAAATGTTCATTAATAAATGACCTCACCTTCGATCGTGACTCATGTACATATGGCTACAAGAAATAAAAAAAAGGAATAGCTGACTATGTGGTTCCACACGGAAAACGCTTGATTTATTTAGTTTTTCTTTGCGCTCGCGTTTTGCTTCATGTATGTTTTCTTTTCTTTTTTTTCTTCATTGATTTCAAAAGTAGGTCAGGATCGTTCAAAGAAACTGCTAGCGTTCTTCGCGCAAGGTATCAGAAAAGCGGGATTTTATTCGCGGTGTATACGTTGAGCGAGAATCGCCACTCCCAGCATTCTCGGACTTGCTCAATCATTCATTCCTCCACAAATCTAACACGACGGATCAATAGAAATATCCTTCTTCCAATGGCATCCCAATATTGGGAGACTAATCTCTCGCATTCCTCATCTCCCCCCTCCCCTTTTTTTTATTTAAGAAACTCACTCGTTTTCACATAATGTCAGAGTGCTGCAAACGTGTAAGTATACTCTACCATATAGCCGCCCCTGAAATGCTCTTGAAATAGAATACAAGATATGAAACTTAAAGGGGCTGGATTTTTATATCGTCCTTTTTATGTCGCGAACAACGCCCAAAATTACAATCACGCGAGGCCTTTTTCCGTCCTTAAAAACGCTGCCAAACACCGTGACACGTCCCTTTTTCTCATAACTCATGCGTTACACGTGTGCGACAGTAAAAGAAAAACATTTAAAGAGGAATTTTAGAGCGTGCATGGCTGCCATGCACATTCCAAAATCATCTCTAAATGTTTTTATTTTACTGGCGCATGCGGCACTTATGCGGCAGTAAAGAGCTACGAGAAAGGGCCGATTTCGGTTGGATATTAAAAGCAGCAAATCATCATTAACTCGCCCAACCATCAGTGACATTTTTATTTGACGCTGTACATGCCAAGCGAGAGCCATTACTTATTGGGCGAATTAGAAAATTAGGCGACGAGGGCAACTGTCAATATTTCAACTTCTTCTACTTATAAATATCCCACAGGAGACTCTGCAAGAAGCCATTAGTGAATATTTAACTATTCACTCTTTTTTTCTGAATAATTTCCAACAGAAAGTTAGGACCCTACAAGCAAAATTCAGTTCCAGCAACTGCCAAAAACACGCCCTGCGTCGAATGAATAGCGTCGTAGGTAATGAATGGCTCTAAACGAAATAAAACCACGTTCAATCATCACTACGTCCTTTTGAAGTACATAATGAAACTCAGAGGTGTATCGATTAGTTATTTAAGTAATTATCATGGTTAATAAAAAACATTGTGTTTATAATAAACGACGATGCATATTAATATTTGTTTCAAAAAGCCAGTTTTGCAGGAAAAAAAAACTGAGCTATTAATTTAATTGTACCCGAAACGAATGGATGTGTGAAATATTGTCGCGGATAGAAAGAGTTTTGGCGAGCGTAAACTGAAAATAGAGGTTTTAATGGGCCTCCTACGTTATCCAGGGGGTGCTGTGAAAAGGGACTTGTTAGGCCTTGTTTTGGGTAGTACAAACTTT
This sequence comes from Ixodes persulcatus, assembly GCA_013358835.2. Lineage (NCBI taxonomy): Eukaryota > Metazoa > Arthropoda > Arachnida > Ixodida > Ixodidae > Ixodes > Ixodes persulcatus. The sequence goes on from JABSTQ010007440.1 coordinate 21,840, forward strand.
AGCGTCTCAAACTGTCACGCATGCAGAAGCGTGCCAGCTCTGGTGCCGAGCGCGAGATCACGATGAAAATACAAAGAAACAACAAAATTCGAACGCCGTCAAAGCTAAGACGCTAAGCGCGTGAGCCAAGAAACAGCCGTTCCGCGCGTTCCAAAGTAGACATGAAAATAAAAATAAAAAATAAAGCGTCGCTTCACAGGTGTTTTGACGTCACCACCCAGAGATAAGAGACGCGTACCCTAGCGGTGGTGTCATGAATTTGGCACTTTTGGTTTTCTTGCGGCGTTGAGTCTGGCCGATTTCTGGCGGCGTCCAAAAGTGTTTTTTTCGTTCTTCAGGACCAGAGAGAATTAAAAAGCTCAACCAACGTGCCATAAGTAGTGCGAGGCTCAATCAAGTGAGGTTGTACTACCGAAAATGAGGGCACTACAGTTTGTTCAAAGCTTCAGCGCAGGAGGTGCCAGAATGATCGAACAACCAGAAGGGGTAGATGAAGGTAACTGCAGAGGGTTGAGGGGGTCGGAGTCGACGGAAACGCAGAGCAAAGCGCTGGCGAAAGAGAGCGTCGTAGTTGGGAGAATATAAATAGGGAGTTTTAGCGAGTCGTTTTTCAAGCACACGGTTCCGAAATCACGAACGGTACAGCTGGTCCGTTCCGTGAAACCGTATACGTGAAATTTGACATACTTTAGCGAATCGTGAAAGTTGCGCGACCGTGTAAACGATGATGATGATAGTGCTTAACGGTGGCGCCATCTTCTAGTGAACATGTGATACATTCTGCAACAGGTAAATCCGTGGCGGACACCGTGGTGGCGGCCCGTGTTTCCGGCGTACGACTGATGTAAACAAGACGGCCGATGTAACATTTGCCAGTCGGAATTTCAAGAGCTGCGAAGCTAGATGGAGTAAAAAGTATCTAAACGACCGTAAAAGTATGTGTTGTGTCTCCGTCATCCTGAACTTGAACGATCGTTCACGTTGTGTGCCGTCGAACCAAATCATTTCGTCTGCTCGCGGTCCGCCACGGCAGCTAGTCTGCCCGCAGATCGCAAAAATTTACTAACATGCGTAGTTTACAGCCTTCACGATCGCTTACCATTGTGAGCAGTCCTCGAAATGATTGTGTTCAGCCTCTCAAATGAAGCAGACTAACAGGACGGCAAATCTCCTGCCGCTGTCCTAAGCCTAACGCTCGGCTGGGTCGGCGAAGGCAGTCGCCGAACCGACCGCCATCTTTTTTTCACCCGAGTCGTGAACGGTGCTGGCTGCGTTGCGGTGACGACTCCAGCGGCCGGAATGGGAGAAACGAACGAGGAAGAGCCTCCCGACGTCCCAAACGACTCGCGCGCGCATGCGCAGTGGCGTCGCCGCGATGCGTTGGAGGGCGAACCGTTCGTGTGGAAACGACCTGCTAAAACTCCCTAATGAGTCGGTGAGACCGCGCTATCCTCGTCTACTACACTTGGTGTCTCGAACATTCGACTTGAAAGTTCGGGAGTGAGCTAGGGCGACACCAACGTTACTAGAACCCAGTGGCGTAGCCAGATTTTTATATCGGGGGGGGGGGGGGGGGGGGGGGGGGAAGGGGGGGGGGGTTCAGCGGCATTATTATCCCCCCCCCCCCCCCCCCAAATGATGAAGCAGGGTGAACTCGGCGGTACGGGCGCTCACGCAAAGATAAGGGAGGCGCTGTTAAGATAAAATGGGTAAAGCTGCATTGTCATTTTTCAAACGGGCGGGCTTCATTTACAGGAATACGGGCGTGGGGCCCACTGTTCTGCTGTCGTGGTAGTTGCGGCACCAACTTTAAAAGGTTACTCATGGCACACAACTCCCTCCGCTTTTTGAGGTACCACTGCATTACGGACGCGTACCAAGCCAGTAAAAACAAAAGGCTA
>JABSTQ010007441.1:0-89112 GCA_013358835.2 Ixodes persulcatus
ATTTGGTACATCGTTATGTCGCGATACCAAATTCCCAAATGGTGCCTCGTGCACTTTCTCGCTTGTTTAGATAACTCGAATGATTGAGCACAGCGTAGCAAAAGCGCGGCAGAAAGACCGCAAACCATCAAGACGTTCACACACTTACTTTTGTGTGTGATCGACAGTGTTCCAAACGGTTGTGATCGCTCACGAGAGATAACACAGTGGCGCCGTCTAGTGGGTAGCCGTGGAACGCTCATGATCTGCGTATATCTTACGCAGCATTTTATAGTTATAGGCAGATTGAAAGAGTTGCACGACTAACCCACTGATGGCGCTAGTATGTTCTCCTGCCTAAAAACGGGAACTCTATAGTCGCAAACGGTTACAAGCGGACGCGGTCGCAACGCAGTCAACCACACTCAAACGCAGATGTGTGAATCAGTCTTTTTGAATTTATCCTAGATGGAGCCTCGTGCACTTTTTGGCCTGTTTAGATAACTGAAAGAGGGAGCACAAAACATACCAAAGTATGACAAGAAAGCGCGTAAACCATCACAAACAACAAACAGGGCAGCTACGCATAAATGCAAAGCCTGTTACGAAAAAAAAAAAAAAGTAATTGTCGGGGGCAGAAAAAAAAAAGCAAAGCAACCGATAAAAGGCAGTCTGGAAACGAAACCCAGACAGTTTCCCCTCGTCCCGGACCAATTGTACGAAACGGGATTAGATGGAGAGAGCGGATTAACGAAGCCGCCGATAATCCCGTTAAACCATTACGTCACCCGATGGACGGATGGATGCGGTTAGGGAAGAGGGTTACGACAGTTCAGTCTTTCTTGCCTCCCCCCCCCCCCCCCCCCCCTCCTCCCTATTGTCCCTACCTTCCCTTCCCCTTTCCCCACTTCCTCTCGCTTGTATGTTCGTTGTTGTTTTGTATCGTGTGTCAGTTGAAGCAAATCGCGTCGATGTACGACCGTGTTGAAAGGGGAAATCGGTTGCAAACGGAGCTCGCAAACTCTCACAAGTATCTAGGAGTGATCGTAAGTTCCGATCTCTCCTGGAACCTATACGTTAATCACGTGACAAAAAACGCTAACCGTATGCTTGATTACCTTCAACGTAAATTTTCTCTCGTTCCTTCGTCGTTAAAACTATTTGTTTATAAAACAGTAGTGCGGTCAAAGTTTGAGTATGCAGCCATCATCTGAGATAATTGAATTAATTCAGTTGAATTAATTCAGAACACATCCACGTGTTTTATTTTGGTAATTTTAATCGCACAGCTAGCGTAAAATCAATGGAAAACGCTTTAGTTCTATCTAGCTCGCACATCGCCGCAACATTTCTTGTCTTTTTCGCGAAATTTTCCATCACAACACTGTACTCGGAAATGAGCTAATAACGCCACCATCATTTGTTTCCGCACATCTGGATCACCGCCACAACGTAGGCGTTTTATTTTGCCATCACGACAAATATTTTGCATCATTTCTCCCCAGAGTTTTGAATGAATGGAATCATTTACCTGCATCACTTACATCAATTGTTTTTTTTTTTGTTTTTTAATCGTTCCAAAGCATGCAATTTCTGTTGTTTAACTATTTTATATCCACCTATGTTATTTCGCTTATTCTCTCGCCACTCCCCCTGTGTAACGCCTCTGACCCTGAGGTTAAAACAAAGAAGAAAATGTTGCATTCCGCTGTTCACAGATGGCACTGTTTATCGACTTCTGGCTAGGTATAAACTCTTTTTAAAACGGCCCAATCCAACCAAGAAGAGCAACAAAAAAAAAACAAAAACATCTACGGTGTTATTTAACGTACCATCAACATAACATTCTTCTGTTGCAGAGCAATATTTTTTTTCTCTCTATAGATTGAACGATATTACAGCTGCGCACCTGGCTCACTTATATTGTCTTAATTAAAGGTGACAAAGCCGCGCACTGACTGGCATGTCTGCATTACCTATTCCCTAGGCTTTTTGAGGTGCTTAGCCGACACCCTGCACTTGGCAGAAAAACACATGGCCAACGTTCCGGGACATTCCTTGCAATAAAATGTTTTCCAGGAAATATCAAAATTTTAATTGATTTGCGTTTCATGATACCTGGGCCAATCACAGTCCCGGGAACATTGCGATTTTTTTGTCAAGAAGAGCGTAAATTTATAATTTTTTTTTTTAAATGAGGCTTATTCGATATATTGAAAAAAAAAAATATTGTAGAGTCGTGGAATAAAAACTATGCGCGTCCAAAATTTCAATTAATGCGTATTGATATTTTATGACTGTCATATAAAATATTCCCTAGGAACACTGGGATGTTTTGTTGTTGTTCAGTTGAAATTTTCATTTTAGTGAATGCTCCGAGGCGTTCATGTCAAAGAAAGTTGGGCACGGAATATACGGACAGGCTGTCCGTGTTCTTCTATGTGTAAATATTTTGTGAGTTTTTACATCATACCAACGCGCTCACCTCAAAACATAAAATATCAAATAAAAACTTATACACGATTGATATAATTTATTTAAGTTTCAATACGTTCATAAGACAAACCATCAAATATGTTTTTCTTGTCTTTTTTTTTTCAATACGGTAGCGCTTTTTCGTTTATTCGTAAAACAGTAACAAATATAATATCCATATTTTCATTGTTGATGCAAGTCGGAATTGTTGGACATCCCCGGCCTTTCCCCATTCCCTCGCTCTTTTCCCCAAATCGTGTATCCCGGATTAGTCGGGTTGTCCAAACAAGGGAGGACTACATGGACTCGCTTTTTCATGCCGCGGCGTATAATCCGCGCACAGCTCGCCATTATTTGGACTGCGTCTCTCCCCGCGCTTTTATTAATTTAGGTACTACATCTTTTGTTATTTTATTTTTTTACAACGCTCGGGCAGATGAGGTAATCCAGTGTATACGTGCACTCGTGTTTATTCTGTGTCCCTTAATTCTTTTGTTTGGCTAACAAGGGAGGAAGCATTAAGACAAGATGGTGCCGCGTAAATCGGATTAACCCGACCTAAATCCGATGCGCGGGGTGCTCGTGCCAGTATAGTGATCCTCCGCGCGTGCTTCCCCGGACGAAGCAGCATGCACGCGCTCTGGGGGAAGGCCTCACTCGGCTTTATGAGACACAAGACTATTCAGGCTGTACGTCGGGGGAGTGTAGATCAGAAGCAGTCCCGTTAAGATTTGTTCACGTCCTTGCTCATGCCTCATCATGTTGCGGTACCGCTGAAACTTACTTATTTAATTCATCTTAAAAAAAAACAAAAAAAACACGAAGCTATGTTGCCTACGAGAACCAAGCAGAAAAAAAAAAAAAAAAAAAAAAACAGATGGCCGTGCGGGGCCGTCTGCTTTCCCTGAAAGGAGGTCCGCTGTCCATGGTACATGGCGAAAGGACCTATTTTAAAGCTTGTAGGCGTTGCCGCTACACGGCGTCGATTTCCTTGAAGTCGCCAATATTATGACCCAAGTATATATACTCGCACGCGACACCAATAAATGAGAAACTTCTTTGTAGCGTTTTGGGTAAACGCGTAGTCTGCAGTGGTCTGCAGCCAGGCATCCTCGGGTACTTGGCTGTGGAACACACTCTAAGCACGCGCAGTACGTATACCTTTCTTCTGCAAAACAGCGGGCGCCGCGCGAGCACATTGTTGCCTCATTGATGAGCACTTTATTGGCGCATGGGAATTGAAAGGAAATATTGGAGTTTCACGTCAGAAATCAGCCGAAGCCGATCTCATATGTCCAAGAAATGTCAAGGGTCTGGACACGCTTGAAAGGATGACTTTGGCCAGTTCCTCGCAATAGACCATATATATGCATTATGGAACGTCTTTGGCCATGGGGAGGAGTGGCATGGTTTTGATTTCGATTGCCCCGTTGACGTAGCGGTGCATCTCAACACTGCGTGCAGAATTGTTGTGTGCATGTTTATACAGCCGGAAGTTAGACTGCCTCAATGGTTGTCTGGTGCCTCAGCTGTAGATGAGCAATTTAGCCAGTGCGGTACAACCGCTAACCTGGGGTCTATAACATGCACCACGCAGTAGTGATAATACACGACCGCACGCCGGTACGATGCTCATCCAGATCGAAACCGAGACTGCGGTCAAGGGGTACCCAAGATACTTTGGACGGCACTACGCCGCTAGGATCGCTTCGATTTTGCAGGGCCTGTACGGCAGGCCTGCCAAATTTACCTTCACGGGCAGGCTGAACACGTGTTTGCACTGATGGGGCACCAGTTGAAACGGCATTACTTTCAAGTGTGTATGCGCTATTCCAATATTTACAGGTCGCTTCGGAAAGCGAGCAAATCACGCGCCATACACACGAACACTGAAAATGGAACCGGTCAGGGGCCCTTTTTTCGTAAAGGTCTATATATGCTCCGTTTCATACCTAAAGGGATTGTTCGGTGAAATTTTGTCTTTCAGAAAACAATTAAGTTATATTGTCATTGTTTTTAGGAATATCATCCGCACAATTTGTAATCCTCCGCCGCACAAGTAATTCAGTTTTAAACAGCGCAACTGCTCAGATTGCACCCGCAAAATATACACAGCGTTTTCGTTGGCAACAGCGGAAGCTCTGACGTAACCTCAGGTAAAGAGAGCCACCTCAGCTTTTAACTGCTGTCTCAGTAAAATAACTTCGCTCTGAGAAAGACAAGACGTACGGTATTGAGGGAAGCTCAATTCCTCGACGATGATCTTTGTACGCACCATCAACTGCACGTTGATCGAAACCGGCGGGAATAAGTCAACGCGACCCTGACATTACCATGTCTGATGTGACGTTATCGACACGAGCAGCCATGCATACTAGTAACATTTGGCGTGAAGTTTCGTATTAATGTTCATAATTGATTTAACGAATATTGGGGCGTCTTTTAATAAAATAAATATCGCATACGACTATATTTGGGCCCTCTTCACGTGACCAGCGCAAAAAAAAAACTCAGTAACTTGCTGATATCACCGAACAATTCCTTTAATATACAAAGCTGTCAAAGCTGCTGGTGCGGGCATGGAGCTAGACTTCGCTGATCATTCACATGCGTTCTCGCGCAAACGAAACCATGGATGAAGCCACGCACTCGCGCCAGTATATAGCTTCGACAGCGTTGTATATTGAGTATAAAACGGAGTATAGACACCGTGAAGAGTCGTCCTGCGAAAAGGTAGGGCCGAGTGGTCTAGCGCACACCAGATCGGAGCACGTGGAGCGAAAGCTCGCGCTGTAGAACCCAGGGATCCTGGGTTCAAGCCTCACCCCTGCCCGTTTCGCATCGTACAGCGTGCGGTCGTGTATCACTACTGCGTGATGCCCGTTAAAGACCCCAGGCTAGCGGTTGTACTGCACTGGCTAAATTGCTCATCTACAGCTGGGAGACTCGTCGCCCGTTGAGGCAGACCAAGTTCTGCTGTATAAACATACACACAATCCATTTTTTTTTTTTTTTGCGAAAAGGTAATACACTAATACTTTTCTCAGCGATCAATGCATGCTTCTCAACGTTTCAAAAAATGCTAATATGGCGGCACAGCTGCAATATTAATTATAAAAGTAATTGTGTTCAGTCTCAGTGGGCGTCTGGTGTCTCAGCTGTAGATGAGAAATTCAATCAGTGCGCTATACCACTGCCAGCCTGTGGTCATTAACGTGCATCACGCAGTAGTGATATACAAGACCGCACGCCGGATACCCAGGGATTTGCACCGCGAGCTTTCGCTCACCGCGCCGCGAGCAGCAGTGCGTTTATCGGCAACCAGTTTTTGGCAATGATCAGCGTGCCCGCCAGCGAGAAGGAAGAGGAAGAGGCCCTCCATCTGGGTTCTATGGCGCCCCTGCATTGGTCAGGCGCCGATCAACGTGAGCCCGAGGCCCCAGCATGACGGACCGGCGCAGAGAGCGGCTCACTTCCCACCCGCGGGCGGGGGGTGGCCGCCGCAATAGACACCGGCAGCCGCGGCCTCCGACCGCGTCGACGGGGCGCGACAGCTCACCAAACTCCGTCGACTACGCCTGGGACGACAGTCCACGCCGAAGGCAGTACTCCCCACGCGCCGTCAAGCGGCTCGCCGCAGAATTTGCAGACTCCTCTAATGACCGTAGTGCGTGCTCTGACGAGTCGTTGGACAGCCTGGTGTCATCGGTGACGGCAGCACCGACTTTCGGACAACGGATTGTCGGGACGGTGAGTCCCTTTCTGCGGAAGTTGAACTTCCTGCGCAGCGACGCTGCGACGTCGACGGTAGCCACGTCGCTACGAAGCACGACAACAAGAGGCCCCGCTGGAGATCCGGATGAATACGGCGAGGGGTCTGAGTTTAGCAGTGCTAGCAGAGTAGCGGAGCCTAAGAGCCTCTGGCACCTGAAGACGAACAAGTCCAGTGCACGTCAAGAGTACAGCGCGTCGACACTATTCAACCGTCCGACGACACCCAACTCTATTTTCGCCGTGGTCAGTACTGCCGTCATCCTTCTCTCCTCGGGTGCGTTGCTCTACCTTTACGTGAACTGGTCTAATGAGCGACTCGTCCAGTTGGCACAAAACAAGATGCACCATCAGGTTGTCTCTAAACGAGTTGTGGATGGGGGAAAAGGATATCCACGCGGTGCCAAGAATCAACGACACATGTCTATCGTGGCGAGTCCTACCACTAAAATTGTTACGGAGAACATCACGATTGATGTGGCGGAGGAGGAAAACGTTGCGAAAACTACCCAGTCACCCGCTGTCTTCCTTGAAGCCGTCACACCGCGCAGCCTGTCCAGTGGATGTCTGAGCCGCTTCTGTCTGGCGCACTCATCCTTCTTAGAGGGCTATCTGGACTGGACTGTTGACCCCTGCTCCGATTTCTACTCATTTGTATGTCCTCATCAATGGCGAAATGAGCACTGGGCCTCTTCGGACGTTCGTCTGTCGGACCAGGTGGACAGAGCCCTGTTCCAAACAGTTAAGAGGTCACGTGGGCACTAACAACAAGCGAGGTCCAAAGATGGCAGGACTCCTAGGTGAGTGCTGGAAGAAGGTTATCCCCAAGTCAACAACACGACAGTTCAGAGAACTCCTGGAGCACGTGGGTCTGCCGCATTGGCCTTATCGAAACAACAAGGATAAGCTGGATGTATGGAAGGTGGCCTCCACCTTGATTAGGGATCTTAAGTTGGACACACTAATGGCTGTCGACATCACGAGAAACATTGCCGACACAGCGGGAATCAGCCTGGTTGTCAACGAGCCAGACCTTCTGATCGGCCAGTACGGCACAAAAGAGCGACGACTTCCGAGATGGTACGTGTCGGCTTTGGTGTCCTGCTTTCGAAAGTTCAGGGACATTGACCAGAACGTCACTGTCAAGGGTGTCAGGGAATTCTCGGAGAGGCTTTCCGAGATTACCAGTTCACGTGGAGAGGAGGCCTTCTTCGCCAGCCGCTACAGACTGACCACCGTGGCTAGCTACGCCATCTACAAGCCGCTCTTCTCCTTCGTTATGCGTGGTCTCCTCACCATCCGTGACAAAACGCGACTCCTCGTCAAGAGCGACCGCTACATGCGCGCGTTAAAGTCGGTTCTTCAGATGACCAAAACGTCCGATGTTCTCAACTACTTAGGTTTTCGGCTTCTCGTCCACGTCTCCCCCTTATTCCCGGACGAGTACCAAGACTTCTTCAACATTAGGATGCGGCAGCTTGCGAGACAGAAGTACGCGCGGCCTTGGCCCCGCTGGAAGCGTTGCTTGCGGGTCCTTGAGCCCCTGTACCAAAATTTGTACTTACGTACATACTCAAGTTTTCTAGACGCCAAGATTGACATGGCCAAGATGGCGTCCCTGGGTAATGACATCAAGAGTCATGTTGTCGTGTCCGTTGGTAATCTTCCCTGGCTTTCGTCTACTGACAAGATCAAATCAAAGAACATCATGTCCTCTGTACACTTGCGCATATTTTATCCGTTGTCATTCAAGAAACACAAAGGCGCCGGTCCTCACCCTACCAACCTTCCTGAAGCAGTATCAGGACGACTGCTGCACTCCTACCGGGAAAGCGTTCGTAAGGCCAACATGAACCATTACAACGACATCCTCGAAAACGAAGATACTGAACAGTCAAAGCTTAGTTCTTGGAAGGGATCCATCTTTGACACGTACCCTACGTTCGACGTCCAGACGAATACAATCTACGTTCCGGTAGCTATGGTAGACCTGAGTGAACTGAGTTACGAGGACTCCTTTGGAGTCCAGGTGCCCAGGATCGGCAGCCGTATTATCATGAGCTTGCTTCAAGCGGCCCACCAAAGAAGCTACTCGTTCGGACGCATCGAGTGGTCATTGAACAGCACGATGTCACTACACAACCTAGAAATATGTCTGGCGACCCAGTACAATAACATCAGTAACGAGATGGCTGCCGAGAAGATCAGGGGGTCCCTGACGGAAGCGTACAATTTTCTGGACAACACTGCGCTCACGCTGGCTTACAACGTTTTCCAGGAGTATCTCCGAGACCGCAGAGTCTCCATCACAGACACCGGAGGTATACGAGGTCTGACCACAAGGCACCTCTTCTACGTGCTGTACGCCGCGAGCATGTGCGAAAAGCAAAGTACGGAGATGATTCGACAGGAGTTTGAGGAGGACACTTACAGCCAGCCCAGGCTCAGGGTTAACATTCCTTTGCAGAATTCGGCGAGGTTCGCCAATCTGTGGAACTGTAGTGCGAATGCTGCCATGAATCCGCAGCTAAAGTGTCCTCTCTGGAACTCGAGAAACTAGCGATGACCGTTCAGTGCACAAGAGAAATAACGGACGACAACGGTGCCAAATCGGGTTCTGGACAACCTGCCCGTTCTTGCTTTGAGTGATTGTAAATAGCGAGTCACAATGTGTAGGAACTTGTGTTAAGTTGTAGGGGCACCTCAAGACTGATGATGCGGTAATAAAAATAAACAGGGTTGGGCCTTAACTTTCCTGAAGCTTCCTGAACACGGAAAAAGCCAATCGCTAAGATGGACAGAGGGAGGCTATCTAATGACGAGGCATAAACGATCGCCCTCAGCAATGTGATTTGCTCACTGACAGTGAGCACATGCATTTGCAATGCCCCATTGGCGCGTACAATTTTATAGAGGCGTCTATGTGTATTAGGAGCTTCGTTCTGACCGGTTTTATTTTAGAGCGCAGCTCTAGGCGCCCGTTTCCGGCTTGAGCGGCGTCGGCGTCGCCGTCGGCGTAACCGCGCGGTGCATTATGGGTTAATTTCCCCGCTAAATTTAGCGAAAAAATTTCCCCGCTAAATTTAGCGGAAAAAACTCCCCCGCTAAATTTAGCGGAAAAAATTCCCGGCTAAATTTAGCGGAAAATTTCCCCTAAATGGGAGGCGAGCAGGAAAGGAGGACGGGCATAGCCTCCTCTCTGTACCTTCCCCTCCCCCTCCTCAAGAGCTGCGCTCTAATTCGGCGTTACAGGGAGTTGTAAACGGCTTTCATTTTTTTTTTGTCACCATTGAAACTGAAAGTGATCGAGAATGAACTATACAGTGGACACTTCCTCGCCTGCCGTTGACTTGCGAAAGTTACAATGCCCGATAAAATACAAGCTCATTACTCCCACTGGTAATTCAACTGCTCAGACCAGTTTGCCATACCAATGGCGATAATGAACTTGTATTTTATCGGGCACCGTCACTTTCGTAAGTCAACGGTAGTGATGTGTTCACTGTACAGTTCTTTCTCGATCACTTTCAGTTTCGATGGTGACAAAGAGACAACCGGTCAGAACGAAGCTCCATATACACCTACACGTCTCGATAAAATTTTATTACACAAAAGGGCTTTAGCCGATTATGTGCCGTCCACAGATTGAATGAATCTGAGTTAGAAATGAACGCTTATGAAACTCTTGTGTTCGATTCCAGTATCGCATCGTATTAACCCATCAAATGTTATAGGCCTCGCGTCATCCGCTTAGGAGCATCTTCAGCGTCTTTCTGCATCAGTCGTTATAGAAGGCCGCGGCACAGATGTCATTCCTCAGGTGATGATAGTGACCAAAGTGAAACTGAATTTCGGTAAGGGTCTCAGTATTATTGTATTTTTGTTTTATTTTGATGGGTTTCCTCTGTTGATTGCGGTTGGCCCCTCGCGTGCTCTGTGGGGAAGTGAATGCGCAGGTACTTTTTCCCAATATAACACCAATGCACACTATTGGACTGACGATCTGTCACATTATTGTTATTTCATTTTTATTAGTGCACCCTGTAATGATTTTTAAGAAAATATCAAAACTTAAAGTTCAAGTCCTCCACGAGCTGCCCCAGAGCTCGTTAACGTTTTTCTAGTGCACTAATTCTTCCAGACCAACGAAGCTAATTTGGCGTAAATGCTATGCGAAAACAGGTCGTGAAATAAATTCATTCCTAATGCATCTGTGTCAGCATAACCGAGTAGGAGACGTTTTGGTGTCAACAATGGTGGATTTAAGTATGTGTTTGGCTGTATGCATGTGCACTTGCCGTACACATACATCATCTGACTAAGGTTCGCTCCACGGGGACTAGTTCAAAGTAACTTACCAAAGATCTCGGATGTGGCGTAGAATCCTCCCGATAGCGAAGATGAAGTATGCGATGACCACAGTCCAGGATATCTGTTCTGGTCCGTGGCACTTCGCTGATGATGATAATGTTGCTGCGGTGAGTTCCACCAGTGAGTCAGTTGCGGGTCACTTTGATGGCTCCGGACTAGGGCCTGGTCGTAATGCAGTTGGAGCAGCCTTCGACGCCGGTCATCTGACGAAGAAGACGACAGTTGGTGGTGATGTCGATGTCCCCCGGACAGAATATTGTCGATGGAAAAGGATATCCTCGAGGAACTCCCACTGGTACCGTACGGTCCATGCGAGGATTCGCAGCAGGATAGCGTGCTACCTTGAAGGCCGAAGCTTTGCAGGGACATCTTCGTTCTTGCAAATTCTTAGTGTTCTGCTGTTCGCCTAAAAAGCTTGGATGTCGTGATGAGAACTAAAATCTCCTTTTTGTAGTGAATATCTCGATCGAGATCTTGGATTCTGACCAAGTAGCCAAAGGTTCTTACTAGAAAGCATTGTTATAGGAAGCTCCGCTGATCAATGGATGTCTTTATTCTACCTCTAAATCAAGACTTTAGTAGCGTTTGTTTACGGATGATTTGCTGCTTGAAGCCCGCATATCATTCTTGACGATTTACTCGATTCGACCGATGCCACTAAAGTAATTTTTGATCGCCTACTGCGAAGTTTTGTTGCAGGTCACTTAGATTAGGGGATAACTCAGCTTTCAATGAAACTTTTATATATACACGGTTTAATTTTGGTAAGTTTTTGCTCCACCGACTGGAAAGTTCCGGACAGTTCAGCACGTTCATATGTAGACATCGATCTTGCGCAGTCTCCTCAACGAGTTCCGGTTGTATCACACCAGGAAGAATGTTGCATCATACGAACTGCGTGGAACCACGTGGAAAGTTGAACTCACCGCCACGAAACGGGACCTTTTTAGAAGTTCTTTCAGACTGATTCCACACGAGCGCCGCGCCTGTGCCTGTTAGACAATCCCAAGTTCGCACGGAAGACACATTCTCGAAGTCGACGAAGCGTCCGGACTATCAAAGCGTCGCACTGGAAACAAGCCTTGGAACGGGAGATTAACCGAACTAGGGATTAAGCGAGAACCGATGGATTAGAGAGTTGTGTCGATCCGATCCGCCGCCGCTGCTCACTGCACGTTCTTCCAACTGCGCGGACTTCGATCGCTCGCTCACGTGCTGGGGAAAAATGGGCGGAGCTTTTCGTTTCGGACGAGTTGTTCCTCCTTCTGATTGGTCGGCCGAACCGGGGTGCGTTTTTTTCCGATTGGTCGGGAAAGTGGATTAGGCGGTGCTGCGGCTCCCACGGTGAGGGGGACCCTGCGGTCGGAATCTAGTACCTTGTTTTTGTGCGTTTCTCTAAATCCGTCGGCGCGTTTGGAGGCGGATTATTCCCCTCCCCGGGAAAAAGGTTCGGTTTTTGTCGCCGCCGTTTAGCCGTTTTTAATCCCGAAAGGGGATTTGAAGGCGGATGATGAAAAGGCACGAGCTTTTTGGAAGGCAAAACCACAAAACCTGGAGTTGTAGGTTGTTTTTTGTTTGTTTTTTGCTTTCTTTTGGTTGACGATTTTGTTACGATTTGTCTCAAGAAGAACCCTTTTCGATATTAAGATGCTTAGTCCACAGGCAGGCTAATCTAGGAATTGTTGGATTGTAGCCATTAAAAAAAAAGGCTACAATCCAGCAATGAATTACGTTATGAGTTGCAGTAGCGAACACTAAAGGTTTAATTGATGAAGTTTGTATCCGTGGCTTCTCAATGCCATAATCCAGAGTAACGCAAATATAACGCTAAACTAACGCTTGTTTGTTTTAGAAAGTACGGTGCATTTTTTATTACCTTTACAGGACGGTAACGAATAAAAGAAATGCGTAATTTCTTGGCGGACTAAAAAGTAACGCGATTTTGTTACTTATTTTTAAGCCCTAAACTTTCCAGTTTTAACCGAAAAACACTAATAAACATTCGTTGGTGTAAAAATACATAATCTGCAAAAACCGAAGAAAACAAAAACTGTTGGCGCAAAAAAAAAAAATGAAAACCGAAAAACACTGAACAGAGATTTGTGGACGAATGTAGACTTATATCATTTTTTTTAACCACACAAGAGTTTTCTTTTCTTTTTTTGCTGAACATATTTCTTTTTTGTCTTCGAATTAAATTTTTAGAGACGCACAGAATGTCATTTTTTTCGTTTTGACAATATTAGGGTAGACGTCGGCTCAGAGAAATTTATTTTTTTCTCAATTATCTTTTGATCCAGGTAACGTCGTGTTCTCAGACTTTCGCGTTCTGTCCCAACCGATAAAGCTTCACACTCTCGCAGAGTTTCAGCTTCCTGCAATGCAACTACGCACTGCAGGAAGCCGAACCGCCGTGAGAATGTGACGAAAAACACGGTTCTTTATTTTCTAAAAAGACACCCGATATATGTTAATCATCGTTCTGCAAACCAGATACCCAAATGCGAGGTTCATCCCCCACATCCTCGATTTCAAACGCCCCCCCCCCCCCCCCCCCCCCCAGGCGTCTTAACGACGTCCGATGTCAGGTGTCACTATCGTCGCCCCAAATCACTGTAGTGACTTGCACCGCTCCAGTGATACGATATTACTGCGCCATTTGCGCCAAACGGCGCCAAAACGCTCACCCAGCTGCATCGGGTTACATTTGGACAAAATGTGATGAATTTGCGCCAACGTTGCGTTAAAACTTAATTTTGGCTAAACATTGAAAATACATGTAACAGCTTGTGCGAATGTTAAGAACTTTCCATTAATGCCGTACCACTCGATTTGATCTCTGTATATCAAACAAACACCGAAGTCGCGCAATGTTCTGGTGTTCGTGGTTTGTTCTGGTGGGTTAGAGGCAGCTTCGTTGAGTGCGCTTCTTACCGCGCACGGGTGCAGCTGCTGTGAAGCAATAACCTCGAAGCACGATGCAATAAAACTTTGGTTGGGTCTAGTTGGTTCGTATCGTTGGTTCAAAACGCAAACTGAAACACGGACGAAACAACACGTACGTACGGCAGGGACAAGCGCTGACCTTGTCGTACGTACACACGGACGGACGTTTCTCGTCCGTGTTTCAGTTCGCGCGTTTGACCATTTTAAAGGAGCTGTGCAACGATTTTAACGTTGAAAGAATTGGCATCTTCTACTTTTCGACAGTGTTTATTTTGTCACAAACGACAGAAAACACACCTCCTTCCTTCGAAATGTTGCGATTCCGCCACGTAATCGCGAGGCAAAAATTAGAAGATTCCCCGACCTGCAGCCGCATGCGGCGGCCATGAGAACCACACGGCATGACGTCAATGTAGAAAAATAGCAAACTGTGCGAATACCTGCTCGATAAAAGGTAACTTTTCTATAAATCTGGTCGTTCCGACATAAATATAAATGCGTCAAAAATCTGGTATCATCGACAAAACTTTTATTACACGGAGTTTTAGTGGCGCCATCTATCCTAGGTCCACAAAATTGTCAGCTCTATCTGCTGCCGCGAACAGCCGCCAGAAGCCGGAGGGGGAGGGGGACAGGGCCGGACGGGTATGTACGGACCCGGATGAGACTTTCCTCCTTTCACCATATTGTTCGCGCTGCGCCCGCCAGCACGTGGTCACGCGGTCGCGAGCGGATGAGTTCTCGCTGCTCACTGATGGCTCTAAGAGAGAGAGCTTCACCGGAACCCCGCGCCCTCCCCACTGACGTCACAGCGCACGTGACTCGGAAGTTCGTGAAGGAGTTGAGAGGCTGCCAAAAACCGCAATCTTTGTCCATTTTTTAAATAAAAACTAGGACATGCAGGCAAAAGCGTTTTTTTTTTTTTGTTCTTTACTTCAGAAAGGTCGAGACACCAATTCCCAAATTATTTAAGGGAAGCACTGAAACTGTTGCACAGCTCCTTTAAATGACGCAAAGTAGGAATCGCGATTTGTTTGTCTCTACCTTCGGCGCAACGTAGCCACGTATGATGGGGAAAGCACTTCTCCAGCCCGAGCGAGCGATTG
This sequence comes from Ixodes persulcatus, assembly GCA_013358835.2. Classification (NCBI taxonomy): domain Eukaryota; kingdom Metazoa; phylum Arthropoda; class Arachnida; order Ixodida; family Ixodidae; genus Ixodes; species Ixodes persulcatus. Next base: position 14,649 of record JABSTQ010007441.1, read on the forward strand.
TGTGTATGTTTATACAGTCGGAAGTTAGTCAGCGTCAATCTTATCTCTCGGCTGTAGACGAGAAATTTAGACAGTGCAGTACAACCGCTAGCCTCAAGTCTATAATGTGTACCAGGCAGTAGTGATGGACAACCGGACGCCGGTACGATGCTCACGTAGATCGAAACGGACAGGGATTGAACCCAGGATCGGATCTCCAGTGCGAGCTTTGGCTCCAGGCGCTCGGCAAAAAGAATGTGCAGCCTTCTTTAGAATGAGGAGAAGGTGTTCAATATCCAATAGGTATTTTAAAATGCTTGGAAAAAAATGAAAGCCGTTTACAACTCCCTGTAACGCCGAATTAGAGCGCAGCTCTTGAGGAGGGTCACGTGACCTGGGGGGGAGGGGGGGTTCCCGGGACCTGGGGGGGGGGGGGGGTCACGTGACGATGACGTCATCAGTGATGATGACGATGCGGATGACGATGACGTCATCAGTGACGTCACTGATGACGTCATCAGCGATGATGACAATGACGATGCCGATGGCGTCATCAGTGACGTCACTGATAACGTCATCAGTGATGATGGCGATTACGATGCGGATGCCGATGACGTCATCAGTGACGTCACGCGTCCCATAATGCACCGCGCGGTTACGCCGACGGCGACGGCGACGCCGCTCAAGCCGGAAATGGGCGCCTAAGAGCTGCGCTCTAAAATTACACGTTTATAAATCTCTGTAACGCGAAATTAGAGCGCAGCTCTTGAGGAGGGAAGGGTATGCCCCTCCTCCGTACCCTCTCCTCCTTCCCTGATCCTCCCGTCCTCCTCTGCTCCTCGTCCTCCCCTCATTTCCTCCTTCTCATCTCCTCCTCCTTTTCCTCTCCCCTCCTCATTTCCTCCTCCGTACCCTCCCATCCTCCTCCTCCGTACACTCCACTCCGCCTCCTCCATACCCTCCGCTCCTCTCAGTTTCACCGCTAATTTAGCTAAAAAACTAACGCCACGTGACCTCGTGACGTCAATTTCCCGCTAAATCTAGAGAAGAAATTTAATTTGTTCATAGGTGGCGTGACACCAAATCATGTGACGTCATTTTCATCGCTAAATTTAGCGGGGAATTCAATTGGTGTTGAGATCACGTGACATATATTTTCCCGCTAAATTTAGCGCGGTTCCGCCGACGCCGCGAAACCCGAAAACGGGCGCCTAAGAGCTGCGCTCTAAAAAAAATTGAGATGTTTACAAATCCCTGTGATGCGAAATTAGAGCGCAGCTCTTGAGGTATTCTGATTATGCGATATACAGTGTCGGGAAGATACGCAGGAGGAGGGGAGGGTACGAAGGAGGAGGATGGGATATGGAGGAGGAGGGGAGGGCACGGAGAAGGAGGGGGTTATAGAGGAGGAGGAGGGGGAGAAGGAGGAGGAGGAGAGAAGGAGGAGGAGAGGGTGAACTCTTCCCTCCTGTCCCATCTTCCTCCTCTCCTCTTCCTCCTTTTCCATAAACTCCCCTCTTCAGTTTCCCCGCTAAATTTAGCTGGACAATTGACGCCACGTGACCTCAACACCAATTCAATTTCCCCGCTAAATTGAGCGGGGAAAATGAATTGGTGTCGTGGTCATGTAACGACAGTTTTACCGCTAAATTTAGCGGGGAAACTGAATGCGCAGTGGTGTATTATGGGACGTCACAGACCTACACACCAATTCAGTTTCCCCACTAAATTTAGCGGAGAATTGAATCGGTGTATAGGTCTGTGACGTCCCATAATGCAACGCGCGCGGTTACGCCGACGGCGACGGCGATGTCGACGCCGCGAAACACGGGAACGAGCGCCTATAAGAGCTGCGCTCTAAAATGAATCATAGCGCCACACTTCAGCTGAAAAAAAAAGCCTCTCTCTGCCTCCCTATTTTACACTCGGTAGTTAATTCAGCCCGTAAAAATATTTCCCGTAAAGGTCCGGCAAAAATGAGCATATTGTAAAACGTCTATCGATATAAATGGCTGCATAACACGAGGGCGCAGTACACTAGAGCGCCGACGGGAGATCGCGCGACAGGAGAGCGCACAACAGGAGAGCGCCGCGACAGGAGAGCGCGCGTCATTAGAGCGCGCGTCACAAGAGCGCACGTGCGCGCCTTGGAAATGATCACTATTTGATTCTATACTCCGTTTCATACTTAGTATGCAACGCTGTCAAAGCTACTGGCTCGAGCGCGTAGCTTCATATATGGTTTCATTTGCGTGAGAACGCGTGCAGATGCGTCGGGGAAATCAAGCCCCATGCTCGCGCCAGCAGCTTTGACAGCGTTGTACAGTAAGTACGAAACGGAGTATAGTGGAAGCCAAGAAAATTTCAAAACGCGTGTTCAAAACGCAGGAAAGAAGCTCAATGGAGGAAAGCTCTTTAAAAAGCGCCGAATAAGAAAGGAAGGCGCACTCGCAACTGTTGTTTATTTTGAAAAGTACATGCATTTATAGGCCCCAGAACCCTGTTAGTCATCAGCGTGTCCCTCGCAATGCTTCTCTCAAATATTCAAACTCACTCTTTGACAGGGCGAGTGACGCTTCACTTATGCACTCAACGCCTTTATCCCTAATTGTACGCCTCGGCCCTCGTGCACCTCTCTGCTTGTTCGGTCGCGATAACGAGCCAAAATCCTAATGTCATGTAGCACTGGCGTACACGGTCATCTATTACAATGAATGGCTAAAGCTCCCTGGAATAACGCTCGCTGCAAAACTGGCTGAGGAGGAGAAAGCTCGCCACCCTTTTGACGGAAGCACAGAAAGGCAGACGCACAGCATTGGAACGCGTCAGAATTCAAAGTGTTCGGCCTATTAAGTTAATGGCGAAACATGAAGAGTTCGACATAACAATGCGCTGCAGCCTGCAAGCTACCGTAGAGCACAGGAACATGTACAATCGGTCAAGATAGTTATTGCTTTAGTGTTTACGTGGCGACTGATTTTAAGGTCAAATAATCATTCGATCGAATTAAGGGTGCACTGAATTGAGATGAGAGCAGCCTTGTACGACAAATTAAGCTGGGCGAAGTGGCACAAGCGTGTTGAACGCAGCGGTCTGCAGTCACGCCATTTAAGGTAATTTATTTTGTTCGGGTTATCTATCCTATAACTCAATACATTACCGCGCAGTTGTCATCGCTGCCGCTCATATAGTGCTCCTTTTAAAATTGATCACTACTTTCGCTCTCGATACAATTCTATACTTGTCATTTTTGTTCACAGAAACAGAAATTCGGTTCACATATCAATATAAGCAAAAAACGAAATCGGTTTGATTGTGAGTTTTTTTTTCTTTAGGATTAAACATTATAGATCTTTACTGAAAGTAAGGCTACAGAAGCCTACCGTGCACTAAGGTGACACATCATTATCACGTTTAATTCTGGCAAAGGTCGGGAAAACGTTCGTTCGATAATGACGAAATATGAGGCTGCACTCACATATCGTGCAGTGCTGCCTGTCGCGTAGCAGTTATTTCAATGTACAGGGTGTCACAAAAAAAAAAAATACAGTTTTGTTTCCGCAAAAATAAACTAGACATCGCCGAACGCTCATTCTGCGCCCAAAGGTATGGCGCTAGGGGCCAGATGCCAAAGTTTCAGCCCGATCTGATACTTTATTCAAAAGTTATAAGTGATTTTCTAAAAATTTCAATGGGAAAATGGAGCCAATTTTTGCCCGTTTTCGGTTTCTGGTGCCATAGAGCCCCATGTATTCAAAAACTCCGTCGGCCGCCATTTTCCCATTGAAATCTTCAGAAAATCGCTTTTAACTTTTACTAAGGTATCGGATCGGGCTGAAACTTTGGCATCTGGTTTTGACCTCTAGCGCTACCTTTGGGCGGAAAATGAGCGTACAGAGATGCCTAGTTTATTTTTGCGGCAAAAAAACCCTGTAGATATATATTTTTTTTTTTTGTGACATCCTGTATAACAAGCCAGTCACTACAGAAGAGGATTCAATACTTAAAGGTTCTGCTATGCGGGGAAAAGCTCCTGAACTCCATGGAGACCGTTGTTTGTTGTGCTGGCCGCAGTGGGAAAGGGAAAAACGGGGAGTAGTGGACGGGACAGGAGAAGCAGGAAGAGCCCCTCTTGTTGGCTTTTGTGTGACTTCGAGGAGGGGGGGGGGGGGGGGGGGGGAATAGAAGTTTAGTCTTGTGCACGTTACTCGAAAACAGGAATTGATTACAAGAACTTTTACTATTTGTGAAAAAGTATTCAATTAAATTACTCGACTGCTTGAGAAGAAAATTAATTGGACGTTACATAAAAAAGTAATCGTTACTTTTCCGATTAATTCAGATTTTCAAAACGGCAGATTTTTTTTTTTTGCTATTTCAAAATGAGTATATCTTACTGTCTATTATTGGATTAAAATCACTATACTTTAAACCACCTATCTTGATCCACCAATCAAAAAGTTCTTTGTAGCAAACAAAGGGCGACGCAGAAAGGGGAGGGAAACATAGTAACGGTTAAAAGTTACACTTTAGTAATTCCAAAACGAATCAGATTACTCTGTAGATTACTTCCTAATGAACGTAACAAAATAAATACGAAATTGCTTCAAGAGGTAATTGAATAACAGCGATTTGATTACTTCTAATGAGTACCGCACGCATCTAAATACAACACAAGCTAGCTCTCCCGTTGTCCTTTTTTTAGGGTTCCTCAAAAACAATGCCCCCCCCCCCCCCTACCCCGCTCCCCCGCACGATTGGCGAGGAGGGCAGTCCGCCCTCCCCTCATTGGCTACTGCGGAATTCGGGCGCGTCAAGGTCCCGAAAAGTTGAACATTTTTTGCTTTCGATCCGTCCTCCGGAACACGAAAAAAATGTAACCGTTGACATCACCGGCGACGTCACTTCCGGGTCCCGGACGTTCCCGCATGACCGGATTCCGAATTGGATGAGACCGCCCTTAAATGGGCACTCAAGTTGATTTTGAAATCATCTGTTTATGGTCATAACTCTATCTAGGGGCTTTTAAACATCCTTAAAAAAAGTCTGAAGTTACAATCATGGGCGGTTGATTTCCCCATGAAAAATCTAACAAAAAATCGTGACACGACCCTCTTTCTGCGCGTTGGAACAGACACCAGGCGGTGCCGTCAGACGGCGTTTCCAAACAATAATCGACCCGTAAGTGTGACGTCACTGCTCCAAACGAACCGTTGCTAGGGGCGTTGCTATGGGCGAATACGTGGGTCTGAATTTCGCTCCAAACGAACCATAGTTCAAACATCGGACGTGGAATTTAAGCGACTAAAACGAATATATATAGGAAGTCTAGATTTCCCACTTACCACGACAGATATTTGCCGAGAATCAACCGTTTCTGAAATGTTTGCGACGGCAACTTCCGGTCCTCGAGACGTCTCGAGATGCCTTTTGCAGACGACGAACGCACACGGAATGACAGAATTATGCCGTCTGCAACAGTTTGAATCGTTTGAATAATGGTACGAGTTTGATCATGTATTTACTGGGAACATGATAGGTCAAGAAAACTCATCAGGATTATAAAAAAAAAAAAAACGCCATTTTTTTTTTTTTTTTTTTGTGCGATACGGGATACTGCCTGACGAAAATCATCACACGTGGAGATCTGTTAAAAATACAGCTAGAGAAGCATCTGTTTAGAACATGTTATCAAAGCAGCGCTGGCCAGGCCCTCTTTTTTTATTTTGCAGTTGACGGGCATTAAAATGAAGGAACAATTAGATTGACCTTAACATAATCGGTTCGAGACCCCAAACTTCGTTTTCCAGGCTCGCAATATGGGTGTGTTAGAAATGACAAGTGGTGATTTGGACCGGCTCTTGTAGCAGGAAATAACGGGTTTTGGAGCAGCGATTCCCGAGCAGAAAGAAGTTTATACGATCTCTTTTAAAGTTAGCCTGTGGAAAAAAACTGCAGTTGTTGGAGTGTTGGTGGACTATTCAAATTATCACAACTCAGGGGACCTGGCCGCTACATATATTTATTTATTTATTGAACAATCGTACGCCGGTGATTTTGAAGATGTCTCAGTTAACCTATAAGGAGTATCGATGGTGTCTCCGGTCTGTGTTTGACATACACAGATGTTTTTGGCTACTTTGTAGGGTTTGCATCACGGTGACGTAATTGTCCGACATCAAACGGACACTTTTGTGTTGAATGTGTCTCACGCTGCCCTCGCTCGTATTCAACCTGCTAATGATCATAGAGCAAATAACCACGTTAACCGACCACACCGAATAGCGCTAGCTATTCATTGCGTTCGATGTGAGCATCGTTCGCACAAAAACCAATAACTTTTCGTTAGGCACGTGCAAATGATGGAGTTTGGGCTCGAAGCAAATTCAAGGTGAATAGTGGTTTTGCCGAATATCATTTAATAAAATATTGAATAGTTGCTGCGCTTTTCTCCATGTCTCTCACTACAGTTACACTATGCTTAATAAATACATCTTGAGCTGAACTGGCAAAGGTCGTTCCCAAGCTTCTAATTGCCCACTTATGAGCTCTGTTAAATTTAATCTAGCTATATTTATGGACTGTGGGATCAGAAAGCCCAATACCTACATTGGGATGGCAAGTAAATGACAGATTTGACCTAAAATTAAACCTTTAAAGGAGCCCAGTCATGCCTAATTGAGGGGATTTATATATATTTCTGCTATATAAAGATATTTTCTTCAATCCTGAATTTAAAAAAAAGGCACAAATAATGAACACAGGTTGTGAGAACATCGCTGCCTAACATATACCCTCGCATAATAGCCACAGATAAAGTTTTAAACTTTTACTGCAATTTAAATATCTACAATCACAACATTTCCTCTTTTTTCCCCTTGTTTTTCATTACATTATGCACGCGCGTGCGCCGTACCACTCTAAAGATGGGTTTTTCGCCTAAGTGCGCGGCTGCACTGCGGCGAAGCGAGTCGCGAGATCGCGGTGTCAGCTCCGCGGGTATTGCTTCTCTGCAGTGCACGGTTCTTGAGGGGAAGCGCACTCAAGGGGGCTAACCCGCCGCGATCAACACTTCGAAAAGTACGAATATCGCAGTTCATTTTGAAGCGAATATCAGATAGCATATTATTTGAAACTACAATTCGATAATTCGAATATTCGCGCAGCCCTACTCTTCGCACATACTACTTATGCATCCGAACAACAACAACAACAACAACAACTGTACTTTCTTAATTTTCAGTGGCATCGCCAACAATGCCACGTGAGACACTTTTCAGTTTCCTTTTCAAGAACAGCTCTCTTTGGCGCAGACATGGCGCAAATGGTGCACAAATACCGCCTTTGGGGCAGCATATAGCAGATTATCCGTTCTGGCGCAGTTTTCCGCAAATGGCGCAGCAGCTCCGCCGCTGCTGACCTGCTTGTAGTTGTAAACATCACACTGAGAAAAATCCAACCGACTCTTCCGTTTTCAGTAGGACCCATAATAGCGAAAGAGCTGGATAAAAACGCCAGGTAAGATATATATATGTTACGGACAGTTCGTTGGATCACACAAATGTGAGCTAAAGCAACTTCTGTGCCGTCAGAACTCCTTCAAACGTCTGCTGGCCTACACTTCGGCGTTGATACACTTCACGTCGTCGTCATGACTCGGCTTCGCAGTCTTTTCACCCTTCTCAAATATTACGGAAGCCTCCACGGGCAGGCGTTCGCGCGCTCGTGCACTTCGAGCGTCGATCGAAGCTATGCATGGGCACCCTTTACTTCCAAAATCCCGCAGAAAGTTGACCCCGATAATAGAGGTTTCGTCACTCGTCAATAACTTAATTTGACGTATAGCCGCGTACCCCCTCAAAAAGAACCACCGAACCCGCAAAGCCACCGTGTCGCCTGCAGTAAGGCAAAACCGGTAGTGAAGTACGGGCGTTTCTCATCGCTTTATCGTACAGGGAGAAAACGTCTTCGTGATGAGACACGACGGAATGCTTACACAGTTCTTAACTTTTTTTTTTACTCAAATTTTAACTTTACGTCGATCCTCCATGCATTTGTCGGCCCTGGCAACGGTTTGTTCGAAGCACAGCGCCATCTTATGACGTCATCACTTACGAGGTCAGTGCACCTTTTTCGGGAAGGGCTCTGCCTTAGGTTCTGCCCATGTGCATGCCTTCCTCTCGCAGCGGCGAAAGCTCGAACTTCGGTTGGCGTCCGAAAAAGAACGGTTGCACTACCTCTTCTGCCTCTTCCGCGGCTCGGGTCAGCCGCTGAGAAGGCAGAAAAGGTATCGCAGCTCCCATTCCATCCACCAACCGTAGTATAGAGTTTTAGCCACTTTATGTGAAAAAGGATCCACTGCTGTATTACGTCACCCAAATATTTGACGCATTCGTCAAAATATAATGCACAACGAGCCTAAAAAGTGCAATAATAGTAACGGTCATAGTTTTTAGGGGTAAATTTTTATTGGGGTGGTGGGGACCCGAAGATTCCCCCTTTCGAAAGAGTGCCAGTGTATTTCTGTTGCTGTGAGTGTACTACTTGCCACCTAAAAATGGTCATTTTTACTTAAAAACAAGCTTCTACAAAAAGTACTTGAGTGCCCCTTCAACTTCGCACCATGCAGAAGTTGAAGCGAACGATTTGTTGTCATCCCTTCCCTCAGTGAAAAGGCGGGAAAGGGAACAAGATTTTTGGTTGCTCATTTTATATAGGAGAGGAACTCTTATACAAAGAATTTGCTGTGTGACTATAGAGTAGGCAACGATGCACTTTAGATGCTGCGACTTCTAACGAGGGATAGTTTTGTGTTACATTCCATGGACGCGCGAGAGTATCAAGTACTCAGCCGTCTCGTCCTCCTCTCCACAAGCAGCGCACACTGTGTCCATTTCTTGATACTTCGCTCTGTATGTTCTGGTTCGCAAAACACCTGTCCTTGCCTCAAACAACAATGAGCTTCCCCTAGAATTGTCATAAATGCTTTCTTTGGCAATAACTGTTTTGTTTAATCTAAAGCCTTCCAGAGCCTTCTTTGTCTGCATTCCCTCTAGCCACCGATCTCTTTCTGTGACCTTAACTTTCTTCTTAACTGAGACCTGCTCTTCCGTAACCCCACTATAGCCTAAAAACTTTCCTCTTAATTTCCTAGCGCGCTGTCTCCACTTTGTGGCTACACTCCTCTTGTATAAATAGCTGAAAACCCTTCGTGCCCATTGCTTCCCATCCATTTGCCTCAACCGATCCTCAAATTCTATCTTGCTCACAGTTTCCCTGCACTCAAATGACGCCCATCCCATGTCTCCTTGTACTCCCTGGCTTGGCGTTTTGCAATGTGCCCCCAAAGCCAGCCTACCTACTCCGCGCTGTTTTATTTCTAGTCTTGCATGCACTTCGGATTTCATGCATAGCACTGCGTTTCCAAAAGTCAAGCCAGGCACCATAACCCTTTTCCAAATTTCTCTCACCACCTCATACCTGTTGTAGTTCCAAAGTGCTCTATTTTTCATTACAGCTGCATTTCTGTTGCCCTTACCTATTATATTCTTTTCATGCTCACTGAGATATTCTGCAACATCACATATCCATACTCGTAGATACTTGTATTTACTAGCTCTCTCCACTGTAATATTCTGTATCTTCAACCTCTCAACTTCATCATTGTTAAAAATCATGACTGCTGATTTTTCACTACTGAATTCTAAATCTAATTCATCTCCTTCCCTATACCACAGATGCTCATTAATTCCTGAAAATCTATCCTGTTGTTAGCCATTAGTACGATATCATCCGAATACATCAATCCCGGTAAGGATTGCTGAATTGTTTTGCCTAGCTTACTGTACGAAAGGTCGAATCCAAGCCCACTCTTCTCTAGTCTATCCTCCAATCCTCTCAGATACAACATAAACAGCTAAGGCGATAACGGGCACCCCTACCTAAGGCCTCGTCCTATCTCTATTTTCCCCGTTGCCTTTCCTTCCCATGTTATAATCACCTTATTATATTTGTAAATGTTCCTTAATATTGCTGTTATTCCTTCATCTAGGTTTAAGCTCTCCAATATGTCCCACAGATTCTTTTGGTTCACATTGTCATAGGCACCCTTGATATCCAGAAATGCCAGCCAGAGCTGTCTGTTTTCTTTTTGCGCTATTTCTATACACTGTGGTAGAGAAAATATATTGTCCTCCAACCTTCTTTGTTTCCGAAACCCGTTCTGTAACTCACCCAGTATGCCCTCGCAATCTACCCATTCCTCCAGTCTGTTCTTTATAATCTGCATTACCAACCTGTAAATAACTGGTGTCACGGTTATGGGACGATAATTCCTAATATCAGACTTATCTCCCTTTCCCTTATATATCATACTCATCCTACTAAGCCTCCATTCATCTGGAATATTTCCTTTTTTATCATAGTGCTCACTACCTCCCTTAGTTTTGCCTTAGATTTAGGACCCAGATTCTTCACCAGCTTGATTAAGATACCATCTGTGCCTGTCGACGTGCCACTAGGGACTCTTCGTTCCGCCTTTTCCCATTCTCTTTGTCCAAAATCCGCGATGTCACAAGCTGGACTGCTACTTCCTTCGGTTCTCCTATCTTCCACATGTACCCGTTCCCGAAATTTCTCCTCCATCACTGCTCCTATATATCGTATCGCATCATCTCCCTCTAATTGATCTCCCTGATGCGAGAGTATGAACCTCTGTCTAGCTTGCGTCGTTTCACCGAGTGCGTTCAAGTGCTCCCAAAACTTCTTGGCTGCGTTTCTATCTTTCTTGCTTACATTACTCATCCATTCTTCATCCTTTCTCTGAATTTTCGCATTGATCAAACTGGATGCCTCTCGGCGACATGTTATAAAAGTGTCCCATCTTCTTTTTACTTCCGTTTCTGACTCCCCACTACGCTTGGAATGCCTGTGTTCTCTAGAGGCTTCCTGACGTTTTTGTACCGCTTGCTTCACTTCTTTGTCCCACCAGCTTTTTGGTCTATGTCCTTGCTTCCCCTTTCGTTTACTCTGAACTTTGTCTAGTTCCAGAACAAAAAGCCTAGTTAGGCTCTCATAGGTCCAATCTGTAAACCGTTGCCCTAAAACTGCTTCCTCTATTCTTTCAGCTACTATTTCCAACTCTTTGTCGCTGCAGAAAGTGTGCTTTGAATTATGTTGTCTAGTTTCAGCATTTACTTCTCTGGCAAAATTCAGCTTAATACGTTTGTGATCACTACCAAGACTTTTGGAACCTTTATCTATTTTCATTACTTGTAACTTACCGTACATTTTGTGTGACATGAGTACGTAATCTATAGTCGAATGTAGATTGCCAGTTTCCCACGTTATGTGCCCGTCACACTTCTGACTGGTATTACATAAAACTAAGCCATGCTTTTCCATCAGTTCTAGTAATATGCTTCCAGTTGAGTCCGTATACCCATCCAGACCCTCGATGTGGGCATTCATGTCTCCCATAATAATTATTTCAGAGCCTTCCCCTAGCTCACTAATGTCTCTTGATATGCAATCAACCATTTTTCTGTTTTCCTCTTTAGCACCTTTCCCTGTCCATAAGTAAACAACTCCAAGGACTGTTGATTCCCCAGCGACTTTTTCCTTTCAGCCACAAATGTTCGGACAACAAAGGGGTCAGAGCGCCCCCTATAGTTCGATCTCCTGTCCAATAACCCACCACGTAAAGAGAGGGAATAGGCTGGGATCAGCTATCGCAAGATCAATACATGTAAAAGTGTTTGACGAAAAGCTGTAGTGAGTGGGTTCTTTTTTATTCATCAAGCATAAATCTGAAGAGAGCAGGAATCGTTCTATTATTACTCCCCGCGTGTCCCGTCTGCTGGGCATTTAGGTCACCAGGGATAAGAAATGGACGTGGAAGTTATAATTAGGAGGTATATATAATGAACATATAGTTATTGCACGATCAGTTAAAATTTTTGCGGCAACTGCTTCCAGTTTGGTGTCCAGGCACACCTCAACACAAGGAGTTGATCTTTGGACTATTATGGCAACGCCACCAGTAGCGTGGGATCCATATGGCCTATCCTTCCAGAAAAGCTGGAAGCGCTTTAGTAAGTTATAGGGACTATACTGGCCGCTGGGTGCGCTCGTTGACACTAAATTGGGCCGCTGAGGCCTATGGAAGTGTCCTCTCTTTACGTAGTGCTATATTTCTCTATGGTGAGACCGTATACACCAACTCATGTTTCAAACAAACCGGAGCGCCCCTAGCGGACGCCACCGACGCCGCGCATGCGCGATGGGGGTGTGTGCACAAAGTATATATGTATGATATTTTCTGTGTACATAGTTCCATAGAACTCTCAATGTATGTATCAGGTTACTACGAAAAACGTTAATATTGCCGCCCGATTACTATTTGAATGTCATTGTGTCTTGTTGATTTTTTCTTGTGCCACTGCTGTTAGTGTGAGAGGGGGGCCGAGGACTCGTCAAGCTGCATGATGCAGCTTTTTTCCTCGGTCTCCCTCCTTCATTTGTTTGATGGAAAAAAACGTCGTCCATAAACAAGCCATTGGAATGGGATGTTTTCGGACCGGTGTGAGTCCCCGCGCTCTTTTTTGCTTTGGAATTGTTGATTCTACGTCTTCCTGGCATTGTCTGACTACTTGAGTGGCCTCAGCGAAATTAACGAGGTTCGTTACACCGCAGAATGGACGCTAAAGCCTGATTCACATGGTGAGGTTCTGCCCGCTATTTTCAGTCATGACGTCGCTCGGGCTGCAAAAGCCTGAAGCGTAGCTGAGATGACCGACGTCGATACTGAAAATCGCAAGGAGAATCGGACGGAGTGAATCAGGCATAACAAGTCGGTGATGGCCACTGGTAACAATTATCAACATCTCCTTATATCTACTGTTTACACCGAGCCTACTTGCCCGAAGCAACCTTCAAACTTAAACGTATTTTGAGGTCTGCACTTCTTATCGCAATTGCCGGGTCAACGTTTGGTCTACGGGCCGCTGTCGTTCGAACGAGCAGACGACAGGCAGAAAGGTTTGAGAGAGCAGGCGGCCGTTTGAACGTGATGACGCACTGAACGTAGTCCGCAAGTAGTCCGTGCAACTTGACGGTTTTCCCGCGTTCATGTTGGAACAAAACAAATAAATCTGACGACCACAACTATCCGTGATTTCAATCCAAAGTGCTTTCCGCTTAAGCAATCGCGGTCCGACGGCGTCCGTTTTTCCTTTTTAACGGCCCCTGTTCACGTTATCGGACGAACCGAGCAGGCAGAAAACGCATGAAAACCGACTTTCAAACCTTTCCCGACTCTTCTGGTAAAGCCCCAGTCGCGGCGTTTTGACAGGAATGCACGTGCCCCATGGCGGCTTCCGCCCACAGCCCCAGACCGGAAGTGCGCCCGACGCGCCACCACCGCGCCGTGACGTAACAGAGATGAGTTCGTGTCAGCGTTCATGTATAGAGTTATTAAAATGTACGCTAGAGGTTCAACTGGCGCTAGTGTCCATGTGACTTCCGGGACGCAAATTGAAGCGGACAGCAACCAGTCTACTTTTGGGGTGCTGCTGTGCATTCCTCTAAGAAAACGCGCGTGCATTTGGTGTCTTCGCCGACAGATAACAAGGATAACTTTTGTTATTTCGGTCGTACCGAATAGTATGTATACCTTTATTAACACTGTAAAATTTTAATTTCTTTAGTTACAGCATTTCTCTTTACCGTGGAACGACGTTAAACTTAGCTATATTTCAGGCCCAAACAGCAGGTGTGTAAAAGCGAGCTACGATTCTAAGTAAAATAACAATCGAAAGGAATGTAGAGTGTGTTCAAGGTTCGCGAGCGTTCCGGTGGCGCTTATTTGTTGCTGATATGCCGGTCCTGTCACTATATAAAAATGACCCCGTCGTGCATCTTTACGAGCGGTTAAATAGATGCAAAACGTAAATAACGTAGGTGGTCCATAAAAGGTGCGTCTCTTTTATTATTTCCTATGTCGGGTAGCTTTTATCAAGCACCTGTCCTCTGGCTTCTCCCTATTTTCAAAATATTGATCGTGCGGGTGATACAATTTGAACGCAGAACCAGCATCTTCGCACATATTCAGGAGCAAAAAGAATAAAGCAGCACTTAATTATTACAAATCGGAGTATATTACGTGACCTTCAATTTATTTTGATCGTCCGCATGCACGAGGAGTCACTGATGCATTGTTACTGCGCAGCGCTTGCCGTCTCTCCTGGCTTTCCCATGGGGCTCTAAACTCGCCAAACACAGAGTTGGGGCCAAAGTTTACGGAGCGCACCGATTGAATTATCCCGACGATGACTTTGCGCTTTTTTCGCCGGCGTCCAATCGGCGCGCTCCGCGATATTTCGGCTCCAACTTTGTGTTTGATGACTTTAGGGCCCGATGATGTCCTTGGTTCGTTTGGCACGTATATATCCCCCATGCTGGAAAGCGCCGACGCCGTGTTCGCGCTAAGAACGCCCAACAGTGCACATAAATACAAAGCCGTTTTAGTCCCGGTTCTAATGCCACGAATTTGAAATCAAAACGCCGTAACTGGCCAATGCTTTCGTCTGCGTGTCCGAGAAATGTCCCAAACTACCCATAGTATACGCACGAATTATTCGTGATATTTGCTCTTATAATCAATCGCAGGGAGAATATGCACTCGTCTTTTGCCCCCCTGAAATGCATTACCGGAGGTAGTTTTCGACTGGTTGCTGTCTGCTCCAATTTGCGGTTGAACCCCTATTAGCGGCGAGATGTTTTGGTAGCGCCCTCCTGTGGTTCCCCCTTGTGACGTCATTACCTTGCAAACAACAAGTTCGATGGTGTTTGTAAATAGCATGGTGGAAGCTTGAAATCATTGCGCTCTCAAAGGAACACTGCCAACACCGTCAAAATTAAAGTTCTTTCATTCCTCTTATTTCCGTCGATGATAAATCCTTTTCTGACGTCATAGTCAGCGTTCGGCCAATCGTGGAAGTCCGACCACAGCGACGCTTTCTTTCTTTCTTTCTTTCTTTCTTTATTCTTTCTTTCCGGATGGACCGGGAGGTGGGCAGAGACTAAAGGCGTCATGCCTGACGAAGTCTCTGTCCCCTTTACAGTTCTAACAAAGCAGTGCAGGGTACATACATTTTTGAACACGAAAATTTGAGAAAAGAACCTATAAAATTCTATACAACTCAGAAACAATAAAAAACAGGATCGATCAATTATCCCACGATAGTTTTTTTTTTTTTTTCAGCAAAGAAGGATAAAAACAAATTGGTCAGAAACATGTTTTAACAATTCAAAAGCGAAATATGGACATGATTTAATAAGTACACAGTACACACATATCAGAACACAATGTCACTGCCCACCAGAAGTGTCTTTAGTCTTTTTTGAATTGGAGTATATTGCAGTTAAAATGCACGTCGCCAATAGCGTACATTATAATAATTCTATGCGTGAGACAGAGGCTGCCTTTGTCTCCAATGCACTCGTCGAACGTATCCGAATGATGCGAAAGTCAAACGGCGGCGTTGCGCATTATAACGCTCTCGTCTTTTTTTCCTCTCTCAGTTCCTCGGCTGCATATGCCGATTAAACGTTTCGCATGTACATCTATCACATCATTCCTCTGCAGTCACATTCTATCGAACAAATATTTATTATGAGATGAACACGTGGGCACGAAGCATCGTAATGGTTACCCAGACACGTGCAATGCGAGAAAACAGACGCGTGAAAATGTACTGGAGTGCATTAAAAAAAGTGATGTCAAAATCATGGAAATGGATGCGCCAATAAAAACTAAATTGCGAAACCGGACAAAATATTACGGTGGGATAGACTGGTAGGCTTTTTAATAGTGTGTTATTATTGGACTAATAAAAATAATTGACGTAAACATAACGGTATATTGCACTGCGTATTATCTATTGTGGAATAATATACGTATATATGTATATATATGTATATATATATGGGTGGTTTCATCTCAAATCGGGCAGGCTAGAAGGGTCTAATTTTCAATTTTCACGAAAAAAATATATGTTTTGGGGGCATTTCTCAATTGAAGGAGGGCGCAAACCGCATGTTCCCCAGATTTTTTGTTCTCGAATTACGAAGCGTAGAAGCCGCAGTGGCAGAAACTAGTGTTTTTGCCTGCCGTCGCAGGTCGCGTGTTTGACACCCACTGCTGGCGCTAGTGTTTTTTCTACACCCTTTCAACTTTTTTACCTCAATTAATAGGTACTATAAAGATACCTTGACGTATTCAAATACTTTTATAAATTTAATTGTTTTCTAGAAAAAATGTCAAACTCGTCACTCCGGTCGCTTTTTGGTCAAATTTGACAGGTCATTACTTTGTCTCTACTTGAGGTAAATTTTTTTCTTTGGCTCTACAGAAAGCCCAAAGCAAGCCCATTATAGATACAATAATATAATTATGATCTGTTGAGTAGCCGCTCCGCTACCTTCACGTAAACCTTGTAAGAAATAACAAATGTTTAAAGTTTGAGGTCAATTTTCTCAAAAACACCATTTTTGTAAATTTTTATTTTTTAAATTCTTTTAGATATATTAGTCGACTACAAGAAAAAACAATCTAGAAATGTATTATTTTGGTTGTATGTCTTCTATTTGAGCCGCAATCATGTGAAATGTGTGAACATTTGTTATTTTTCACAACGTTTACGTGAAGGTAGCGGAGCGGCTACTCAGCAGATCATAATGATATTACTATATCTATACTAAGCATGCTTAGGGCTTTCTATAGAGCTAAATAAATAAAATGTACCTTAAGTACAGACAAAGTAATGACCTGTCAAATTGACCAAAAATCAACCTGAGTGACGAGTTTGACATTTTTTTAGAGCACAATCAAATTGTTATAAATATTTGAATACGCCAAGGTATCTTTATTGTACCTATTAAATTAGGGGGAAAAGTTAAAAAGGTGTAGGGAAACACTAGCGCCAGCAGAGGGTGTCAAACACGCGACTTGCGACGGCAGGCAAAAACACTAGTTTCTGCCACTGCGGCTTCTATGAAGCGTAACTCGAGAACAAAAAGTCTGGGGAACATGCGGTTTGCGCCCGCCTTCATTTAAGGAATGCCCCCAAAACATATATTTTTTTCGTGAAAATTAAAAATTAGATTTTTTCAGCCTGTCCGATATGGTAGGTTCAACTCAAATCGGAAAAGCTAAAAGGGTCTAATTTTTCATTTTCACGAAAAAATGTATGTTTTGGGGGCATTTCTCAAATGAAGGAGGGCGCAAGCCGCATGTTCTCCAGATTTTTAGTTCTCGAGTTACGAAGCGTAGAAGCCGCAGTGGCAGAAACTAGTGTTTTCGCCTGCCGTCGCAGGTCGTGTGTTTGACACCCTCTGCTGGCGCTAGTGTTTTTTCTACACCCTTTTAACTTTTTTCCCTCATTTAATAGGTACTATAAAGATACCTTGACGTATTAATATATTTCGAATAATTTGATTGTTTTCTAAAAAAAATGTCAAACTCGTCACTCAGGTCGATTTTTGGTCAACTTTGACAGGTCATTACTTTGTCTGTACTTAAGGTACATTTTATTTCTTTAGCTCCATAGAAAGCCCTAAGCATTCCTAGTATAGATATAGTAATATCATTATGATCTGCTGAGTAGCCGCTCCGCTACCTTCACGTAAAAGTTGTGAAAAATAACAAATGTTCACACATTTCACGTGATTACGGCTCGAATAGAAGACATACAACCAAAATATTACATTTCTAGATTGTTTTTTCTTGTAGTCAACTAATATATCTAAAAGAATTTAGAAAAATAAAAATTTACAAAAATGGGTTTTTTGAGAAAATCGACCTCAAACTTTAAACATTTGTTATTTCTTACAAGGTTTACGTGAAGGTAGCGGAGCGGCTACTCAACAGATCATAATTATATTATTGTATCTATAATGGGCTTGCTTTGGGCTTTCTGTAGAGCCAAAGAAAAAAATTTACCTTAAGTAGAGACAAAGTAATGACCTGTCAAATTTGACCAAAAAGCGACCGGAGTGACGAGTTTGACATTTTTTCTAGAAAACATTTAAATTTATAAAAGTATTTGAATACGTCAAGGTATCTTTATAGTACCTATTAATTGAGGTAAAAAAGTTAAAAGGGTGTAGAAACAACACTAGCGCCAGCAGAGGGTGTCAAACACGCGACCTGCGACGGCAGGCAAAAACACTAGTTTCTGCCACTGCGGCTTCTACGCTTCGTAATTCGAGAACAAAAAAATCTGGGGAACATGCGGTTTGCGCCCTCCTTCATTTGAGAAATGCCCCCAAAACATATATTTTTTTCGTGAAAATTGAAAATTATACCCTTCTAGCCTGCCCGATTTGAGATGAAACTACCCATATATATATATATATATATATATATATATATATATATATACCGGGTGTTCATTTTTAATTCGAACAAATGTATTACAAAAAATCCGTAAAAGATGCACTAGTACGGTTTGTTCAAGTGAGTTATACGGCTAGGGGGACATTATGTGGGTGGCTAATCCTTGCGAGAAGTTGACTAATTACTTAAAATTCGTTAATTAACTTTTTAATTAATGAAAATAGACATATGGTTCCAATTAGAAATTTGCTCAGCGTCGTCGAAAACCCCTAAATCAGTCATTTCAGAAAGCGCGTGAGAAGCGTACTAGTGAACTGAAGTTACCGCTCGTGGAGCAGGTACAAAGCTAGAGGTTGCGATAAGGCGCCCGTGCGATTTTTCCGTTTCTTATCTAGCCCCAGCCTTGTACCTGCTCCACGAGTGGTAACTTTAGTACAACACTACGCTTCTCACGCGCTCAAAGTCTTTCTGAAAATGACTGAATTAAGGCCTGTTCACACATGCAGCGGAGCGCTACAAGCATAGCGCTAACCTCGCGCTAAGCGCGTGCTGACCGGAGCGTTCACCAGCTTTGTATCGCACCGCCAAAACTGTTGCTCGTGGCAGGCGATAAGTAGCTGACGGCACGTGAGGAGCGCTACATCAGCGCTTCGCTTCATGTGAGAACCGGCCCTTAGGGGTTTTCGATGACGCTGAGCAAGTTTCTAATTGGAACCATATGTCTATTTACATTAATTAAAAAGTTAATTAACGAATTTTAATTAATTATCCAACTTCTCGCAAGGATTAGCCACCCACATAATGTCCCCCTAGCCGTATAACTCACTTGAACAAACCGTACTAGTGCATCTTTTACGGATTTTTTTGTAATAAATCTGTTCGAATTAAAAATGAACACCCGGTATATATATATATATATATATATATATATATATCGATAATTTTAATAATTGTCCCGTCACGTCATTTTTATGTGCATCAGTAATAATTATACTTCACTCTAAGGTTTTGTACGCAGATAAAAGCAAATCAAAAGTTCACTTATCTACCCTAACGTCAAAGAAGCGTTGTTTTTGTTCTTTGCTGTTTCCGCACTTACGCAACTTTTTATCTTTACTTTCCAGCTTCAATAGCGCTATAGAAATGGCTTCTTGGGAGAATAACGCAAGTTTACGAAATCATATACCTTATTTTGCTCTCAAAAATATCTTGTCGGTTCTCGCCAATCGGAAAATTCATGGCCTACGACGTCACGAGCCGCGCGCGTTCAACACTGCTTGGCGCTACCGTACAGCCAGCGTTTTTTTCCATTTACGAATTAAAATGATACACTAAAATTTTGTTGTTCGCGCCATTTCTCTTATGTCGTCCAAACCACAAAGGACGTACATAACCCGAAGGGAGCAAACACTCGAAAATCGTTCCAGTGACCCTTTAAAGGGATACTGAACCAAGGAATTTAGTGTCCATAATAAGTGGCGCACGTTCTTTCCAAGAGCCAGCAGCCGCCGGTTTGCGCGAGCACACACAACAAAAATGACGTCAAAGACCTCCATTCAAGCTTAAAGGAGCTGTGCAACGATATTCAATTGGAATGTTTTTCACTTTACACGAGCTTACTGGCACTAGTGAGACTCAAGGATACTCGCATGCAATGCCACAGGCCAAGAAGCTCCTTTGTTGCGGTGTAATTTCAAGGACAAAAGCGATCATTTTCATTCAATCTCTCCTTTGCAAAATTCGATGACGTAACGTGGGGATCGCAGTACACCCATATGACGATATTTGAATGCGGTTCATAGATTGGACCCGAGCATTGCGTGGGCACTCGATTTTGGGCTCGTGATAATTGATAGCTCGAGAAGCATTCGGGTAGTGGCCCGTGTCCAATCGCTGCAACGACGACAATAGCCGAGCCATAACAATGTCTGGAACTCAGCGCGTGTCCTGTGCTTTTCCAACCCCAACACGTGGCTATGATCAACATTGGCGGCATATAATCGGCTCCAGATCACGTGGCCGCTTGTTCTGGCTGCGAGTTGAGGGCGTGAACGCTGCTCGTTTTTCTTTAATTTTTTTCTGGGACTTCTATTGCGTGGGGTGAAAAACGAACGCGTGTTTCATAGGTCATTAACGTCCGGGATCCGTTCTAAGCGGTATTGGCGCATAGTAAAAAAATTGTTGCATAGCCCCTTTAAGAGGACAGTGAAATGTATGGGCTTCGGGCCAAAGGAGAACAAAGACAAGTTTTTCATCTACACAGTTGTGTCTGGAGTAAAAGGTAAGCGATTAATTGGTCTAACAAGCACGTAGCTTTCACTTGTAGAGATGGAAAGCCTGTCTTTATTCTCCTTTGGCCCGAGCCCATGCATTTCACTAAGCGCGAATGGAGGTCTTTGACGTCATTTTCGTTGATGTGTGCTGGCGCACACCGGCGGCTGCTGGCTCGTGGAAAGAACGTGCGCCACTTATTATGGACACTGAATTCTTTGGTTCAGTATCCCTTTAAAGGGGCCATGAAACGAATTTTGGGCTAGGATATATGATTTTGAATTGGGACTTTACTAATCGCATATCATTTAGTTGGACAAAAGAAAGAGGGTAGAAAGTCAACAGCCAGCTTTTCGGTACGAACATTTGAAAATATAGCGGACTATTTTGTACCTTCTTTCTTTCAAAAGCTCTCCGCCTTTTCACTATGATACATTCGCGGTTCCCAAAGCACGTCAGCGGTGCCAAACTGACGTCAGCCGAGCCCAGCTCACGCATTGGACACGAGAATTGCGTCATTCGGACGTATGCGCTCGTCAACAATAAATCTGTAGACGAATATTCGGATTTGCGTTCGTGGCCAATGAGTGCCCTCACGGAACTTATCGTCACTGGGGAATGACAAGTTCTATGGCGTGCATAAACAGCACGGTGGAAGCTAGGAGTCATCGCACTGGTGCCGAAGAATGTCACGACGACGTAATTTCAGAATTCGCATTTGAGTTGAGGATTAAAGCTAAGGAAGAAGAAGTAGGAAAATCCGTTTCATGACCCCTTTAATATTACCATCATATCTCGAACTTGACATTTACGAGCACGTAATTCTTACGAATACTTGACAAGATTACGTGCACTGTTGTGGGAGATATCGGAATCTTGATTTAATTCCGCGCCAACTTTGCACGACCTATGACATGGGTTTTGTTTTATTGGGATTTAGTTTCCTTTGAATTCAGGGGCGCTTTATCGCGGTTTACCAGTATCAATTTTCAGCGTTGAAAAAAAAAAAAAAAAAAACAGACACGATGATGGGATTTTTTAATTCTCAGGAAACTCGTGAGTGTACCAAATCCGCCGAAGTCGCCCCTTCCCCGTACCGACAAGAAAAAGGAACACAATACGATGTGTGGTTCCGAAGTAACTGTCGTCGGGGCCGTCTTCCGGGTCAGCGCGAAATGAGGCTGTATACTTCGTTTCAGCTCAAGTCCAGACGCAGCCGATGTTACAAACGGGAGCTCCGAGCTTTTAACGTCCCTGCCAAGCACACACGCGCTCGTGCAGTGCAAGCACTGTTCAGGGCCACATGCTCGCGCTCGTAGCATCGGCTGCGTCTGGACTTAAGCTGAAACAAAGTATAGACAAATGTCCTCTTTGCGCGAAGCTTGTAATTTTTGACATTCGGAGAAGGCTCCGCCGATTCGGGGTTTATCGGTTTCCCCGATTTCAATAAAAACCGGCTCCGCGTTAACTTTCGGGGTTTATCGGTATTTACCGAAAACGCGGAACCCTGACCTATGAGGCAATATATATACGCGCGGAGACGCGCTCGGAGCAATGGGTTGACAACTCGTGATGGTTGCATAAGAAAAACGCTGGCCTCACGACCGAGTCTACACCTAGTCACCGGCACCAAGTACGATTAGAAAACTATCCTAAATATGTATTTTTTAGATCCCCGTAGTTTCAGGTTTTGCTACTGTTACGGGTTGGTGCGTGAACTATGCGGAGAGCAAGTCGTCTGCTTCTTTTGCAGGAGTGGCGGTGATGTCAGAAAGACGCCGAGCTCCGATTGGCCCTGATTGAAGGATAGTGGGTAGACCTCGACGCTAGATGCCTTAAAGTCTACCCACTATTTTTTTTCTTTTTAATCAGCCGATTAGAGTTTGGTGTTCTAACATCATTGCAAGCCCTGCGTAAGAAACAGACGAACTTGCGCTCCGCATAAGACCCGACAAATAAGTTCGCACATTTGATTCGAGGAAGTCCTGGGCACTATTTTAGTACGACTCAGTTCACCGAGTATTCCGTCGCCATGGCGGTTTGAACACGTGAGCAGAAAAACAAGCGCTCCATAACGTAAAGGCGATATAAATTGAGGCTTACCATTTTCGCTGCGCTCCATAGGGAGTGATGTATTGGATGGATGGTCGTCTCTGGCACCGTGCAGAAGCGAACACAACTCGCACAACACCCGGGAATCAAATCCGATCGACTGCTCCCATTCAGTCGTGGCCACACAGGTGCACGCTTGACCACCTTCTAAGCGAAACGGATTTTTTTTCCTTCTGTCCCCACGTGGGGACCTCATCGGAGCGAGTAAAAATTTCACCGAATCCACATTTTTTCCGCAAAAGTGGCGCCCCGTGTCGGAGGGATTATCTTAGGTGGAGTGGAAAACAATGCCAGTAGGAAGGAGAGAAGTTTTTTTTTTTTTTTTTTGTCTCCTAACTTCGGGGTGAAGATAAGCCACCCATGGACACAAAGGCGATGTTTCCGGAGCTGAATCCAGGTCGCCGTCGCGGATTAGTGGGCCTAACAGGTGTGAGCGCTCGTGGCACGCCCACAGCTCTTCCACGCGTCAAGCAACACGTGCGTTTCGTACTCTCGAACCGGAAAGCCGCAACAAAAGGTAATCCGTCACTTTCCCCCACTTACAAGTGCTAATGGTCACAGCAAAGTAGACAACCTGACCAATATACCACTAGAAGACAAGGCCGGAGTATGACGTCATCAAGGTAGGCTGCGCTGCGTAGATGCACTAATGGTGACGGTTGGGCAGAGGGGTGGATCAGGCCTTGTCCATCGTATTTCGGTCACGCTCAAATCTGCTTATTTTCGACGGTCTCTCTTCTGTTCGGGATTGGCGAGGCTTAATCCCCTTAAGTCGGCCGAAGGCCCCTCCGGGGAACGACGGTGAAGGTCGACAAGAGTACGTCAGACGCTACGCGAATTCTTCGGAGGTTCGCGCAGTACGTGCTGCAGCGACGCGGGATGGGACAGGATAGGGAGCCTTCGTGTCTGTCGTAACATTCACTACCCAAATTATGGCGCTTCCGAACAACGGGGCACGAGAAAGCGCGGAGAGCGCTGGTAAGCGTGTGAATCTTGATGTATGCCATTTTTCTATCCAAGCACTGAGGGAAGCAACCGTCGTTCTTGCAGGAGACCGACGCGCATGCGCCATTTTGCCTCTCCCCTTGATGGCAAAATATTGCGAGCGAAAATTGCTCGCAAAGAGCTGAAAAATAAACAATTGTAATTGTTTGCAAATCATACTGTATCATGCAAAAGGGCTGTCGTGGAAAGCTTTTTTTTTTTTTTTTTGTAAAGACGGCTACACAAGGCAAAAAGCCTGCAACTCCCAATGGTAAAAAAAAAATGATATAAGGTCCTAATTTTATGTAGGAGCATATTACTATAAGAGTAATTATCGACAGGAAACAATAAGCCGAAAAAGATTTACTGTTTCTAAGTCCCTCTTGTTGCATTGGGGTCTGCTGCAGTCGATTTGTATGTTTTTAACTTAGACACCTTTAATAACATTTTCAATTTTCAGGTGTATAATATGCTGTCGGACAGCCCATGATTTCGAAGTGTGCGTGCTGTTGAATTTTCTTTAATAGTTTCTTCTTCAGTCGTGAAAATGACGTCCTCCGAGCGATTCGATGAGATGGCAAACGGCGTTCGATCAAGTGACCACTACTCGATGAAAAGTCGTTCAATGAAACAGCGTTTCATCGAACGACGATGCCAAACTCTTGCGAGCCGCAATATTTCGTGCAAAAAAGAAATAAGAGAATAATCAAATAAAACTAATGAACTTATTTCAGTCTCAGTTGGAGCGCGGCGAATATGAGCCGATCGCGGCGATGAAGGCATCACCGACAGCTCAATGCCTCAACGCCACGGCGTTCGCTACATCTTTGTCCGGGTGTTTCCGTCTGCTAATAGAATCTAACGCAGCAAATGCTACACATTTTTGAAAAAACCGGACACGACGGACGAAAAATGGGGACAACACACAAGACGGTTTGAGACGTCTTGTGTGTTGTCCCTTTTTCGTCCGTCGTCTCCGGTTTTTCAAAAATGTGTAATATCAACCAGCTCGCCTGCCTACTTACTCTACCTTCAATGCAGCAAATGCGCCGTGAGAAAGCGCTTTTGGTCTTTGTATGTGTTTCCGTGCCGTCTAGCCTTCGCTTGCACTCTGACCAAGAATGAAACAAAGTATGGCGAAACACCTATATTTGTCTCCCATTTTAGCAACGCTCGCAAGCGAGAACGATGTGACTGTCTTTAACGGGCGGCGGAGGAAAAGCTCACCGCAAAACTGGCAAATACGGAGAAAAGCTCAGGATGCGGAGAAAAGCTCACCGATTTCTTTTTTTTTTTTTTTTAACTTAGCGGATTCTGCGTCAAACGTTGCAATTTAACATAATTCGCATTCGTCACTTCACTAAAAATATGTCCACTTTTTTTGCAATATTCTTGAAGTTCATTGGGCATATTTACTAATTCATCAGAAATTAGTAATCACCCATTCTGTATATTAAAAAAGCCGCAAGTATAAAATCAGAACATCGTACACCGGTAAAAAAAAAACAATTTATTGACAACTGGCAGTGTGCCGTCGGTAGCTCTGTCAAATAGAGAGGTTTGTTCTTTGCGAGCTAATATGAATAGCGGTGTGTGAATTGTTTCAGTTTCAAATATTGTGTAGTGCCTAAAGGCTGAACTCCATGGGACGAATATGCTGCGAATAACTGACGAATTTTGCCCAACGGCTTTTGCTGTGCGCGTGGAATCAACACAGTGGCTGTATACGTCGCGCGCAAAGCGAGCGTCACATAATTCGCTCCATGGAGTTCAGCCTTTATAGATAAGTAGGTGTTTGTTGATGTAATCAGTGTTGGCTACGCTGTTTTCTTTCTGTTAATTTCACTAACAAAACTTTAGTTGCGAGAACAGATTCGTCCTGTCGTCTTTGCTGTTTTCACTCCGTCGTCGTCGTTTGAGCGGTCTTAATCATGTATAACGTTTACCAACTCGCCTATTCGCCTTACAGAAGACTACTTCTTATATAGGTCACGAGTAACAACTGTGCCAGTGTGCAGCTCTGAAGGTCATGGGTGGCTCGCCGTAGAAAGGCACTATCACACAAAGGCAACGTGTGGAAACACCAGCACGAACGGCTAGAAAACGTGCTTCTCCGTGAGAGAAAAAAGTTTCGATATCCTACTGACTGTTTTGTCCTATTTTCAAAGGTTACAAAAGCTTCAAAGAGAATTTCAGGCACCGCGTTGTTACGCATGCACTTCCGGATTTTCGGCATTTACAGTTTTGATCTTTAGGTTCTAGGCAGACATTATTAAACTTTCGAACTTTTTCCTGTTCATCAAGTTCATAAAGTTTTGAGTTGGGCTTTCGTTGCCTACAGAGTAAGAAAACACTCGCCCGCAATTATTAATTTGGGAACAATACCCAATAAGCTTAACAAATTATACAAAAAAGGACATTTTCTTTTTTACAAAGCTGACGAATTTTAATGATAATAAATTGATATATGATACGCATGATCCAACAGCCTCCATGTAAAAAGAAGAAAAATAAAATCGGTGAGCTTTTCTCCGCATAGCGTTTAATGACCGGTGAGCTTTTCTCCGCATCCGCCGGTTTTACGGTGAGCTTTTCTCCGGTGAGTATCTCCGGTGAGCTTTCTCCGGTGAGCTTTTCTCCGGATTCGTATTTAACGTTATGGCGTTCTCCTCTCTCATACACGCATGATTGGACAGAATAGGTTGGTCGGCTTCCCCTCATCGGCCGCGGAACGACATGACCCGGACGTAGGTGTAATTCAAAGCGTCGATAAGCAAAGGCCCCTCCGAAAAAGAAAAAAAAAAGAAAAAAAGAAACCCACATTTTTGCGTATAGAGATATTTAGTGCCTGAACCAGCCAAGAGGCAGGCGGCACCAGCAGAGTGAGAGCCCACGGTTATATAGTCTCTCATTGTAACTTGACAACGGGTGAACGATAAGCCCCACATAGCGTGCCGACGGCTTCGATATCGCGCTACGTATACTCATATTTGATCATAAAACCCCCAGCTGCCCTCCCCCATCCTATGAAATCTACAGGTTCACATCTTTCACCGTGATAAAAACACAACCCAACCTATCCGGCAACAGCCAGGCGGCGCCAGCAGAGTGAGAGCCCACGGTTATACCCTGTCTCGTTGTAACTTGGCAAAGGGTAAACGATAAGCCCAACATTGCGTGCCGAAGGCTTCGAAATGCGCGACGTGTACGAGCGCAACCCACACATATTGGAGCATGACGCAGCGAAAAGCCTGATACGTCTTCGGAGTAGAGGCACGCTCCGCTGATACGCAGTCACGTCCCCATTGGCCCGCTAGGGCCGCAGCTTCCGCTGTACTGGCATGTTACGCGGTCACGGCTTCCTGGGATACCCAGTATTTCTTGCTTCAGACACTAGGCTAAGCGGCGCCACCAGAGTAAAAGTTCACGTTTGAACAATGCTGCCGCCACTCCCAGGGGTACCCAATATTTCTAGCTTCAGTCGCTAGATGGTGCCAAACCAAACAGCATTGCAGGTTGCCTATATGGTCCAAACTGAAAACCCAAGCAGTGACTTTTGTCAAATCCCGGACAAAAGCTCACCGGACAGAAGCTCACCGGACAAAAGCTCACCAGACAAAAGCTCACCCGTTTATTCACAGACCCAGGCAAAAGCTCACCTCATTTTTTTTTCTACCCGGGCAAAACACGGGCTGGGCTAAAGTGCGGACGCGATGGACATTGCATCATTTTTAGGAGAACTGGCATCCCATCCCATGCAAAGGTGTCGACAGATAAGCCATAACAGGCAGAGAAGCAACGATTTGGGACCAAAATTTAGGTCACTGAAATTGAGTAGCTGATAAGATCAAGCTTGCTTGACTCAAAGTATGCCGGAGAACCCTTGTGCCACGCCCAAGCAACTTCATGAACCGAAGTTTTTGAACCCGAAGAGTGACCGAAGAAGCGAAGTCACCCTTTGGCGACCTCGCTTTTTCATTGTGCTTATGTCACGCTAAGCGCACACATAACGTTTAGGCACAATGTCTGTTCATTACTAATGCATGGGTTTGCTTGGGGTTCAGGTTAATATTTGAAGTGAATGTCTAAGAAAATTAAATTATTTCCTTCATTGAGCGTCGTAAATGTATTTGAAATCAAGGATTATCTCAGGGTGCTGTGAAAGGGAAAAAAAGCAAAACTGTAATATACCAACCATTGAGTTGCGAATTCTTAAAAATATTTTCAAGGAACGGGAGTTGAGCCTTTTGGAAAAGTAGAAGACAGATGATCAATTTATAAAGCTGTGCGGTATTTTGGATAGGCTGGCGTTCCTTCCTCCACAGCTTGTGCCCGAAGGACTAACCTACATCAGGGAAAAGTCTACGACGCTCAATGACGGAAAGAATTTAATTTTCCTGGCCGTTCACTTCAAATATTTCCCTGAACCCCAAGAAAACCCATGCATTAGTAATGAAGAGGCATTGTGCCTAACCTTTATGTGCGCGTTTGGCGTGACGTAAGCACAATGAAAAAGAGAGGTCGCCAAAAGGCGACTTCGCTTCTTCGGTCACTCTTCGGGTTCAAAAACTTCGGTTCACGAAGTTTTTTGGGCATGGCACAAGGGTGCCTCCAGCATACCTTGAGTCAAGCAAGCTTGATCTTATCTGCTCCACTCAGTTTCAGCGACCTAAATTTTGGTCCCAAATCGCTGCTTCTCTACCTGTTATGGCTTAGCTGTCGACACCTTTGCATGGAATGGGATGCCAGTTCTCCTAAAAATGACGCAATGTCCATCGCGTCCGCACCTTATCCCAGCCAGTGTTTCGCCCGGGTATCAATAAAAAAAATATTGAGGCAAGCTTTTGTACGGGTTTGTGAAGAAACGGGTGAGCTTTTGTCCGGTTACCCCTTTTGTCGTGGTCCAGAAGCACATTGGCCCGTTGTACTCATTGAACCTTGACGAGATAAACGGGAAACCAACCCTGTGCTCCGACAAACTTCATTCGTAAAGTATACCATCCTTTGTTGTTTTTTTAATTTTGCCACTGTGACCTCAAAGCTCGGAGTCGATAGTCCAGTTCGAAGATGTAGGGAGAAAACCGAAACATGCTTGGGAGCGCGGCACTCAAAGGGTTAAAGGAAAACTGAAGCAGTTCTGCATTTGAGAAAAAAACACTAGAATCGTCCTTTGACCTCCAGGATCACGAATATCAAAAATATATTTCAGATTGACGCTCCATGTAGCCACAACAGCACTTTTAAGATAGCGCTCCTTCCCGGCACGTTTGCATGCCTTACCCGAGCAATCAAAAACGCCGCACGCATTGCCTCATAAGCGGCAAGCGCGAGGCACTTGAAACCTCTCGGAATGACGTCACACCTTGAGATTGTTTTTTTTTTTTTTATTTTTTCTAGCGTCTATTGACACATTGGGGTCAAATGCTTGTGGTATTCAAATTCACAGGACAAAAATATGCTAAAAATCACCTCTAACTCGTTTCTTTCGTTATTTTTAATATATATATATATATATATATATATATATATATATATATATATATATATATATATATATATATATATATATATATATATATATATATATTTTTTTTTTTTTTTACAAAAAAGTTAGGGCGCAAATGAGCTGGTTTAGGTTTAGCACAATTTAAGGCAAACCTCTGAGACTGGGGAAAAGACGAAGGACAACACAATGAGTGTTGTGTTGTCATTTGCCTTTTCCCCAATCTCGGGTGACCCCTTAGCTTTTTTTTTTAATGATTAAGAACATTTTTACAATTTTACAGATGTTCGTCAAACAGCATCCTTGACCACAGCTTCGCACCAGCCGGCAATCTCCGAAAAGCCGGCACTCACTTCGTCGTCAGACGAACCCCCCTTTCGCTCGAACCCGTGGTCGCAACCATCGAGCCACGCAAAAGCGGGTTCGAACGCCGCTTTTTCCAGGGTCTCTTCGAGGAGTTCCCGAGAACACATGGCGTCGCTCGTTCCACTCATGAAGAAGGCGGGCTTCTTCAGGGCAAGGAGGGGGGCGTCGCGAAGCTTGGACGTCTGCTTTTCGGGGTGCAGCGGGTACGCCAAGCAGACGATGCCGAGGATCTTTTTCTCGAGCTTTTGGACGGATTTGTCGTCGGATATGGCCGTCCCGACTGCGGCCCTTGCGCCCATGGACCGGCCTGTAACGTAAGGGTAAACTCGGTAGCGCATACCACCCAGACTGACAACAACGCGGCCTACTGTTTGCAAACACAACCCGTCTCTCGACCTCCAAGAGACTTGCGGTCGCTCCGATTCGGCAGGCCTTCCGAGCTCATTCATGTCAAAAGTTGTAGGGCAATGAAGTTCTAAGTAATCACAAAGCTGGGGATTTATCAAGGTCCTTATGTTGAGCTATTAAACATATAAGAGGAAATCGGTCGTATTACAGAAGTAATTAAAAAATCTCCAACAGAGATGGAAACTGGAATCGCTTACGAAACGGAAGAGGTGGAAGATGGAATCTCTCACTAACCGCCTGGAGAACTGGTCATAAAATATTTCATAACGCCACAAGAAGCGGTGGGGATTAGTTTGTCCCCTCATTTGACCGGAAGTTCACAGGGACGTAAATTGCCAACAATGCCTCCTTCTGGCGGTTCAGCAAAAGGGTCTACAGTTTGTTGCAGGTTTACAATAGTAGGACAAGCCTCTCCCATAAGGCTCTCCGCTCGCCATGATTGATGGTGTCCTCCTTTCCACTCATATCCTCTCCAGCGTTTGGACTGGTAAAAGGGAAAGAGTGGAGGGTTTTGTGGGTGCAACATGTCCTCCCATTCCTAACCTGCAACGGACTGTAGGTTGTGCAAAGTCAGGGTGTCTAGCAAATTCTTATTTTGAAATTCCCTGACTTTTCCAGGGTTTCCCTGACAATTTCAGGTGAACTTCCCTGAGAACCGTAGAGTGGTTAAATATGTAAGACCATTATCACACAAGGCGGTGAGCATTGAGCACTGAGGATCATTTTGCACGAGCTTAATTCAACTTTCATATTCTGACGGGTTCGTCGAGTCCGGATTAAGCGAGCACTTTCTTGCTGCCGACATCGTCAGTGAAGAGGCCACTTCCGGAAACACAATGAAGACACGACGCTCAACCACACACGTTAATAACCGAATGGCAACATGGCCACCAGATGCACACTTTCGGATACTTTTGGCTTAAGACTTAGATTGGGGTCTGCAGCTTTCCCATTTCTTACTAAATCTAGTAGCTCTAATTTGGATCTAGCCTAGTGTAGCGTCCTCAATCCAATCCAATCCAAGGCTTGGACTGGATTTGTCGGCTGTTCCCTTTGCATCAGGTAGCACACTCTACATCGGGTGAGCAGAGCCTGCGCTCTGCTCTAAGCAGAATTTATTGCCTATTTTTCTGCCCCCAAGTACTCAAGCCTTTGCTCAGGGCACTCAATGGCGTTTTTGGCTCATTTTTCTTGACTGGGCTCGCTTTTTGACAATATCTCTGAAAATTCCCTGATTTTTCCTGGTAGTTAAAATTTCCCTGACAATTCTTGGTTTTCCCGGTCGCGAGACACCCTGAAAGTGCACCCCATTACAAAGGGTGCTATTGTTAACACCCATTCATCCATCTAGTTGGCGCAAGTTGGCGCAGGGGGGGGGGGGGGGGGGGGGGCAAAACACATGCCTTGCCACCCCACTTTGAGAACTATGGGGGCAAGCGCCCCCTTTGCCCCTCTGGTTGGTACGCCCATGATGAAGCCTTATCTGAAATTGCAGGAAACGCTTTTCCGTCCTCCGGAAATATGAAAAGTTTGTGACAGACCGAAGCGATATCGCGGGAGCAATGCCAGGAAGTCGCATATTCTAATCGCGACTATCGACAATTACGCTCCCTGCTTCACCCTAATTAAGAATAAAAATGGTGGCATCCCCAAAACAATTGGAGTAGGGTTGCCGATACCCTAGGCTTAGCTTGTGTAATGGCTCTAAGTATCGCCACTAACCGCCCCTATTATCCATCCATCCATTCCATGCACTTACGACCTGTCATAGTAATATAGTGGTCCGACTGGGCATTTTATGCTGGCGTGGCGTTGTCCCTGACCCAGGAGCCCCACCGGTCAAGCCCAGTTCACACAGTTGCGTTTGACTGCGTTTGACTGCGTTGCGGCAGCGAGACACCAGGACATCCCTGCTGCTTATATCGCGTGCCAAGAAGATTCCTTGAATTTGATTCCACGCTTCATACGAAGCACAGATGTGCCGGTGACTCGCTTTCGGTTCTCGCCGCAACGCAGTCAAACGCACTCAAACGCAAGTGTCTGAGGCCCCGCCGCCACTTTAGATCGACTTGAAGAACTGAATGCTTGTCTAGACATTCCAATTATTAGCATACTGTAAAATCCCGAGATTCCCCACCCCCGAAAGATAGCCCACCACTACTTTTGGCTTGATTTGCTATATTTTTTTAAAACACCGAAAGATAGCCCATTTTTACTAATAGTAGAGTGGGGATCAATGATGGCCTCGGCGTAAATGCGGCTAGGTATAGCTATGGCGGGATATAAGGCGAACGTTGCTGACTGGGAAGTACAGTCATCTTTGATTCGTTGCCCCTCGCCACCATTACAAGCTTGAAAAAGACACAGCCTAAAAAAAGAAATTTTTAAAACTTTTCTTGATTTTACACTGAAAGTTAGCCCCCTCCGTATTTTCACCCGATTTGCTTTTTATGTTAGGTGGGCTATCTCTAGGGATTTTACGGTAGTCAGTTTGAATTAGAAAAGTATGCCTTCGTGAAACTTCGTTCAGGCCTGATCTGCCCAGAACAATTTCTACTTCCAATATTCCTAAGCCCAATTTCTACTTTCATCACATGCTAGTTGCCTTCCTTGGTGCTTTGGCTGCGTGTGCACACTCAGAGCTCATGAGACGCCACTGCTATTGAAGGTAGGAAGCTCATGGTGGAAGCGGGACAACTGAAAGACCTCTCTGCCTTTGTATTCCGTCAGCGACCATAGCTTCCACGGGTTTGCCTACTTGCTACGAAAGCCTATAAAGATGAGGACTTGCAATTCTTACCACCGAGAAACACCCCTTTCAGGTCGTAGTTTTGCAGCACATACTTCTGAAAATCAAAAAATGAAATATGCACATTTAGAATTTAACTGCTCGAGGGTAACCCGAACATCCGAACAAACAAGTAAGTTGTTTTGGCTAACCAACTATCAAAAGCTACTCGTCATTCACTGCTAAACCAATGCAGTGGTGGAGGTATGCCCCTGCTGAAACAATGTGCAAAACCATATTGGTCTGGAGTCAGATGACATTGGCCTAACAGTAATAGTCATCAACCTACTTGCGAAAGTGTGCAAGCATGTTTTGCTGTACAGAAGACACGAAAGAGGAAACACTTGCAGGAACAGAGGACAACACACACAGCTCTGTCACATAGCGACGAAAATGTATTATATCGATGCCCTTTTCACTGGGGCAGCGCAGCTCGTCCCGGTCCATGAAGAAAGGAAGACGAAGAAGCAACTTGAAAGGAAATCAACAGGAAGGGGCTGAAAAGGTTATCGTGTGTTGTTTTCTGTCGACACGAAAAGCAAAAGGTTGCTGAGTGTTGTCCTCTGTCCCTGTAAGTGTTTCCTCTTTTATGTCTTTTATATTTCATCTGCAACACGCTCCCTTCCACACACATGTTTTGTTGCCAGCTTGCACATTGCAACATACTCTGGCGAAAGGTCCCACAACAGCAAAAAGAGATGACTGCAGACGTCCATAGCTCTGTAATTGTGTTGAGAGTATGTTTAGACAGATGTAAGTTAATCAGCCCCTATGAATGCCTGGTGACTTCGCTGTAGGTTAGAAATTTGCAGCGTCAGTGTTTGCACTACATGCTCCTAGCAGCGGTGCGTTACACATGGCCGGTGATCCACTCATAGCTCTGCAAACACCATGCCTATGCATGGTATACGAAGCGTACACCGACTCATTGTTAGACTACATTATATTTAGTGTTACGTGTTTGCAGTATTAAACACCGAAATTAACACCAGAGGCGGTTTTTTCTGAATCGGTAAAAACAGAAAAACCCAAAATTTAAACTGCCCTTAGAAACAAAACAAAACACGTCAGCTTTACGGAAAGAAATCTTATACCCTACTTTTTTTTTCATGTTGATTTGGAACACAGTTGCACTGAACTGTCCTTGTGGTTGTTCCTTTATATATCGAAAACACATTCCTTGCCCCGTTCTTTTCTCTTATATTTACCACCATTTCTGGAGAAAATATTATAATTTATGAACTATAGTATTTTCTCCAGTAATTATACAGTCGCTTTACAGCACAAGCCCGATAAACACGGATTACTCTCCGACAGAGTGTCGAACCGAAATTTGTATCGGTTCGGTTCGGGTTCGGGTTCACGGCTTACGGTTCAGTTCCGGGGAGCAAAAATAACGGTTCGAAACCGGTTCAAACCGGTTTGAACCGCTAAATTGAGAATTAATTTGTCGAGTTGTTTTGGCAAGAGGCATTATTTCAACCGTAAAACGAGAAACTTGATGGGTTTTTATCATTCGTAAAATCCACTTTTATTTTCAATTACAAAAAATAAGAAGTTGAATTAGTGACTTTCGATGAATAAGTAAAAGAACAGCTAGGTTAACGTACAAGACATCGTGTGTATAGAGCTCAACATCTACCGTATTTGTTTACCTCAGCTGCATGCATTTTACTCTAATCCAAAGGTTATTAGTCTGGTAGGTCGCCTAAAATACCCGTGATTGGTACAACTTTGCGTCGCAGTATTAAAAGATAAATCCTAGTTGTGCTCTTGAAGTTAGGAAATAATTACGGTGCATAAAATCATGCAATGCGCACCTCCTCGCCATATATATCGTGAAATCTAGTTTATGAAATACGTTTCACAATAGATGACGCAACTTAGCTAAAAGCAATAATATTTTAAAAATGATCACGAAAGTCTTCGGACAAGCCCTTGCAGTCTAATTTTTACAGGAACACTGAGTGGCAATCGCGACGCTTGTTTTCCTGACAAACATTGCTTTCATTCAGCACCGTGATGCAGGCGAATAATCATGGAGAAAAGGATGATCAAAATTGTCCACTCTAATGTATACGCACCTTCGTACTCAGATCGAGTCTGACCTAAAATAGCGCGTTTCGGCATAACTTGGCATTTGAGGTTTGTTCCTGACAAGATGCCGGTTAATTCAGTTTGCAAGTAAGCCGAACCCTTGCTAGTCGGTGAATTGTTGTTAAATAGAACAAAGTAGTATTTATTTATTTATTCATACTGTTGGCCTATTGGCCGTCACAGGAGTGGGTAATTCGTAAAATAACCAAATTTTTAAAGCACACTTGCACAAATGATAAGCGCATGAATGATTCGGGCACAGATGCATTTAAATGTATATAAATATAAGCGAACTAAAGAACGCAGAAAAGAAAATGAGAGAAAAATACATTATATGTGGAGGCTTCTCAGGCCGGCCTCAAAACCTTCAACAGTGTCACATGCAAAAGCATCTTGCGGGAGGTTGTTCCACTCAGCTATGGTCCTCGGAAAAAGGAATACTTAAAAATGTCGATCCGGGCTTTCATCGGCGTCAGCATTTCGGTATGACCGCCCCGAAGTCCTCTAGTAGGGCGAGACTTCAAATCATTACTTATTGCTCTCATTCCACATACCTTCAAAATTTTGCCTGTCTTTTCCCCACGCGAACCTGTGTACTTTGTTTCTGTCGAGTCCACAGACCAGCGTTGTAGGCGTTATCGAAAAAAGAGTAACGAAATACATTACTCGTTACTCGCAAAATAAAGGAACGTGTTACTGACCTACGTAAATTCAAAATAAAAGGAATGCGTTACCGTTACCGATAAAAAGTAATGCACGTTACCTTTGCGTTACTTTTTATTTATAGATTGACGGTAGCAGGTTTTTTTTTTTTGTTTTTTTGCGACAGCGTTTTTTGACATTGGGACAAAGGGCGCGGGTGCCGGGGTTTTTGCTGAAGTGGGACTTTTTGCGTGGGGAAAAGACAGGCAAAATGTTTGAAGGTATGTGGAATGAGTGCAATAAGTAATGACTTGGCGCCTATACTTCGTTTCAGCTTAAGACCAGAAGCAACCGACGCTACGAGCTGATGGGATTAATCGAGCAGCGTCAAAAGCGAAAGTCACTGGGTCTTTTATGTGTGTGATTGGTTCAGCGATGATAGAATGCGTTCAGGAACACGGCGAACACCATTATGGTGGCATTTTGACTCGGTCTGATTGGTAACATCAACTCGTAGTGTCGGCTGCGTCTGGACTTAAGGTAACACGAAGCATAGAAACACACATAAAACAAATTTAAGTGTACTTCTTTTCCTCCAGGTTTTGAAAAGATTCAACGAGTAACGTAACTGCGTTACCCGTTACTTCAAATAAGTAACGTATGTACGTCACCCGTTACAGATCCGAAAAAGTAACCAGTGTATGTTACTACGTTACCGAAAAAAGTAACGCGTTACCGGTAACGCCGTCATTTGTAACGGATTACCGCCAGCACTTCCACATTCACATAAATGTGTTGTTTATCACATAAAAGATGCCATGACAGAACTCTATAGGTTTGAGATGTTCAACATGTGTCAAAAACACAGTTATTTAAAGCAGCTTCAAAATCAGATAAAAACGCCAAAAAACATTAGCAGAGCATATTAGGGAATTGTAGTAGACCGTTTCCGCAGCCCGCTAAGCACCCGGATAGCGCTCCGTAATCCGCCACAAGACCTTGAACTATGCAGACAAGGCTGGCGGCGCGCATGCGCAGGTGCGGTGTTTTCTTCGGGGATACCGTAGCGGAGGAGAAAAACGATCTACTACAATTCCCTATTGTCACGAATGACAAATGATGAGGCGAGAATAACTAAAGAAACTAAACGTTTAATGAGGCGAACTTGTGCCAACCAAAAATAAGTAAAGAACGAAAGAGCGTCGAGGCAGCAGAAAAGCAGGCGGCGATTCGGCGGCGAAACAGAGCGCGAGCGAGACTGACTCGACAAGGTCGCGGGCGGCCTCTTATCTAGTGTGAGTCACTATCTCGAAGATTCGGCGGAGAAGGTTCGAGCGTAGCGCGCTTGGGGCGAGAATGAACGAGCACTTTCTAGAACAACAAAAAGCAGGAATAAATGATAGAAGTTAACGTCCGGAACAAGAATAAACAAGAACTTTCTAGAGGTCCGTGACCGAGCGTTGCTTTCTCGGCCCTGCGCGCGGCAATATTTAAGATAATTTGGGGGTGCATTCACTTATGATGTATATCTTTAAAGGCATGGGCGAATAGAGGATTTTGGGTCCGAATCGAATTCGAAGCGAATAGTGATTTTGGCCGAATAATTTCGAATCGAATAGTTTGAATAGTACAAGCAACAAATATCACAAGATATGTTCGAACTATAGTTTTATATTTGCCCTTATTTGGTATTAGAAGTACTGTAGTTGTTAATTTCAAGTGTATTGAATTCGGGAGCACGAAATGGTCGGACGCTTGCGCCACCTGGCCGGAAATCCAAGCCAGAGTAAGTTAAACCCGTTTATATGGAACTCGCAAAAAAAAAAAACGTCTACCAATTCGATATAGCGGGTAATTCGATATAAAAGTTTTATTGAATTTGACTCTCAAAAATCCACTTTCTGCTGAAATATTACACAATGAAGTAGTCTTGCATCTTCTGCTGCTTTTTCTTCATTGCATCCGCGATAACGATATTTTTCTACGCTATCGACGGACTCCAAAATGCTGAAACCGCTGCCTTCTATATTCGCGTATTAGCGCCGAACTGTGCCGAGAACACGGAGCACGTCCGAGCAGGAGCACCTTCTCCTGCAGAGCGCCGTTTTGCTCTACAAGTTGGCTTTCCCCCTAAAAAAGTGGGAAGCTGGCTTTTCTTTTTTTCCTTTTTTCCGGGCGGCAGCCTCAATTGCTTGAAAAAAAAAAAATAATATTCTCTTTTGTGGACGGAGCGGGGAGACGGAGCACGGAGCACCCAGAGCCTTTGGAGCACCCTCTCTCCGCTCCCTCAACAAAAGATATTTTTTATTTTCTTCCGGGCGGTCGACCAATCAACGCTGCCGCCCGAGAAAAAAAAAAAAAAAAAAAAAAAGCTAGCGTGCTCTGCAAGCTGGCTTTCCCCCAATGCGGCCGCTCGCGTGGGGGAAAGCCAGCTTGCAAAGCAAAACGGCGCTCTTGGCAGTTCGATATATCGGTAGCGGCTGCTATTTTTGTTCGATGTAACCATAGTTTTTGCTATATATTATCACTGTAACATTACTGCGCACAAAAATTGTTCGACATACGGAATAATTCGATGTAAACGTGTTCGATATAGTCGGGTTTGACGTATTTAGAAAGGTCGAATAATTCTATATATTGTCGAATAATTCGATATTGTCAAATAATTCGATATTGTCGAATACTTATATTCGATTCGAAGCGAATGTCGAATAGAACAGAATTCGATTGGCTATTCGTAATAACCGAATATTCGCCCATCCCTAACTTTAAGGTGATCGGTTCTTTATTTATGTTGTCAAATCTTCAGTCAGTAATTAAATATATTTTTATTTTCATCAATAAATTTCACTGCACGAGGTTCACATAACCGCTTGAGACCGACACGGGAGGACGATACTCGAAAACGCCAGTGGTTGAGTCTGCGGAAAAGTGCTTTTTTGTTCGCTGATTGTGAAACACCGGGTTGCGGGATATGCCAAAAAGAACTGTGTGCTCACATAATAGTTCGGAAGACAAATACGCGAAATGTGCAGAAAGATAAATACGAAATGGTATTGTTCAAATAAATCCCATACACACCTTACTGCCAAGGTAAATACATGGAGATGCATGCAATGTAATTTCTAATTACATTTAAATGGCGCGAAGGACAGACAATATATTTCTAATATAAGTCACATTTGGGCATCATCTTGCACGAGCTCGAAACTTCCCAAAATACTGTCTCGGGAAGCTAATGCTATACTGCAAACGACTAAATTTTCGCGAGGACCTAATTTTCGCGAATTTCGCGAATCGCCTACAATTCGCGAAAAATACGTCCCGCGAACAATTCGGGCAATATTTGAACGCTACGGAAGCTACACTCGATTCGCGAAAATTAGAACCCGCGAATAATTTCAAATTTTCAGCTTTGGCCTGATTCGCGAAAATATGAGCCCGCGAAAATTAAGTCGTTCACAGTATTCGGTTTTTCGTGAACTTGTTTTGGGCCCTCACTTTGCAACTCTGTGTTTTATCAGTCATGCGCGCTCTAACATTTTATTAGGTTGCCGCATATCATCACGAGGGTGATATATAATGCACAACTTTACAATTTGGACATCAACTTTTGATAGTGTTGAGAACATTGTATTTCACCAGAAGCATGAACTGTTTAACATGATTTGCGCGCGCGGTCATCGCACTCTATGCTGGTGGTCATTGCAATTTGTTCTTGCTGAGAAAATCAAATTCGGTTGTGCAAAATGCACGCTGCAGAAGGTTCGCGCTCAATGCAGACACATATTGTTCCTGCTTGGAGCAGCGTTGAGGAACGGCGCGAGCGTCTAGCACTACGAAAACGCGCTTTCTGGCAGCAGTGTTTTTGCTAACAAAGTATTTTCCGTGACTACACTTCCTGCTCTGTGCCGAAAATGCGGAGCAAAGGAACCTTTACAACACAGTATGTGTTGTAAAGGTTCCTTGTAACTAAGTATTCTCCTAGAGAATACTTATTTTTCATGAGGGACTCCCGCCTGCGTTTTGGCGTGTTAATTCGACGATTGTATTTGTGTCATTTGTTAACAATAATCCTCAATTTGTTTTTGTTTTTTTAAAGGGATACTTCAACGAAATTTAAAATATACCCGTCGTGTTCACAAATAGGCTGAATATGATCCACAATATCCGTAAATGACAATCACACGTTTTTATTTTGAGCCTGGTGGCTGTATTTTGCGTTATAAACGGCCCAATCTGGCAAGCGCTCGGAGAACAGCCAGCGGAGACCACGTGACATCCAACGCAATCGTGACGTAGTTCGTCTCGGGACGAGTAAAGCTGCGGCGAGGCTGACGTCGAGAGGATGGCCAAGTCGTTCCAGCCACCGAAGCGGCTGCTTTTGTACGAATTTTGAGTGACGGGTTAATCTTCTATAATCTTGTAGAGGGACAATAACGACCTCTGGGTCACACAAAAGGGATTCTCGGGAAAAGGAGAGTTCCTGCTTCCCCTCTTTTCTCGTCGTGGCCGGAGGCGAGAAAATAGCCGTCACTACCCCTCAGGGTTCCTAAACGGGCATTACAAACGAGGCGTTAGCGACATCCACCAGGTGCTCTTTGCTAATCGTTTAATTCGTTTTAAAAATCCCCTTCGCAACTTTTTTAACAAGATATTAGTGTGCTCGATGTGATACTGTTCATTTGAACACATATAGACCAAAACATAAGCGCCGAAATTTCGTTGTAGTATCCCTTTAATGTTGCACTTAAAGTTGTGAAGTTTAAACAAAATATGGACGTGGTCAAAGTTTGGGGAAGAACTTGAGAACTACACTCCTGTGAGATTTAGAGCGGCCACCAAAGTTCGGCTGTCCTTCTAAAGCCACTAAGATCTTATTTTTAATTTTTTTATGTATCCCTCTTGTACAAATTTGTAGTTCTACCTATCGTCGAATTAATAAGTCACATTTGGTCCTTCCAATGCTTCTAACTCTCGGGGACAACTTTCTGAAACAGTGTGAAACAGCAAAAACGAAAACATGTTTGGGTGCTTCAGTGATGTGTACATGCAAACTGGATCGTGGAACAATTTTTGTACTTTCAATAAATACAGCTAAGAGCTAATCCCTGACGTTGATAACTTGCAAAAACACCCTTTAGTTTTCCTCTTCGCTCAATAGCAGACGCAAAAAAGTAAAGTATAAAAACAGCTTTCTCTTGCTCAACTCGATATTAGAACAAGCGGACAAGTGATCTGACGCTAATTATACACCGTCAGTGTTCATCATAGTCATGCGCTGGGGTTGGCAAACAATAAAGCATGGGTTGAGCTTTAGACATTGTTAGAGTTCGGCTATTCTCATCTTTGATCAAACACGAGCCATTACCCGAATGTTTTGCGAGGCTGATTGTCATAAACCCGAGCGCTCGACTCATTCTCATGACAATCGAGTACATCACGGTGTCACGTGACTCGGTAGGGCGAGGGTAATCTAGGCCGGGCAGGAGGAGGCAGACGGAATGCTAAAGAAGAGGGGGAAACCTCCTTCTTTCTTTAGCGTTCCCTCTGCTTCCTCCTCCCCGGCCCGTCCGTCTTACTTGACTCGGTGAATGACGTGACTATGTCACGGGACCACATGACGTGACATTACTTGACAGCATGACGCCACGTGACAGATGATTAATCCCACGAAAACCCACAATTTCTCATACATTGCAATTCGGCATAGACAATTTGATCACTACTTATAAATACAGCTGCCAATTTTTGTGTCTCAAACATTCATTTCGTAATAAAAAAAAAATTGCCGTAAACCGTTTTGAACCGGTAGCTGTTATATTTTTTTCCAGTTCAGTTCCGGTTCAGTTCCAAGATGGTGGCGAAGATTTCGATTCAGTTCAGTTCCGGTTCGGTTCCGGTTCAACACTCTGCTCTCCAGCATTGAAATTAGACACCAAATCAGAGGAAAAAAATAAACGCAGAACAATAACCCCCAAATTTGAGAGAAAATATAAACATTGAAAACACGGAACCTTAATTATGTGATGAAACATACTGGCTGTCACCCAAGAAAACCAAACAATTTTGGGCACTGAAAAAATATACTATGCCTTACTGAGAGCTTGGACACTATACCCAATGGGGGCCCAGTTGGGACAAGGTTGAGTTTAAGAACTCAACTTCTGAATTCTTCATTCTACTTGTAGCAGAAGAAATCACTTTCTAATTTAAAACTTCCAAAAACAGCTGCTACCTTTTGAGCCGGACAACACTTTGTTCTGAAATTTTGGAATCCAAATCACTGG
This sequence comes from Ixodes persulcatus, assembly GCA_013358835.2. Taxonomy (NCBI): domain Eukaryota; kingdom Metazoa; phylum Arthropoda; class Arachnida; order Ixodida; family Ixodidae; genus Ixodes; species Ixodes persulcatus. Next base: position 56,486 of record JABSTQ010007441.1, read on the forward strand.
CACAAGATTTGGGTCGGAGTCCCAGCTCTCGGCATAGGTCATTTGTGAGGTTCAAAAACATGGTTCATTTTTAGTGTGTGTGTGTGTGTGTGTGTGTGTGTGTGTGTGTGTGTGTGCTGTGTGTGTGTGTGTGTGTGTGTGTGTGTGTGTGTGTGTGTGTGTGTGTGTGTGTGTGTGTGTGTGTGTGTGTGTGTGTGTGTGTGTGTGTGTGTGTGTGTGTGTGTGTGTGTGTGAGAGAGAGAGAGAGAGAGAGAGAGCTGACACCTTGTAACTATACGTCGAGCACGAGATTGGCCCAATTTAAAACGGTGCTAAGCATGCGGATATGCCATACCAAGACGGTGCTGTAGACCTTGATCCTGTGCACGATGTTGAGACCGCGGCAGGTGAACCTGAACACGGCAGCGTTGCCCGTCGACACCAGATCGGACGTCAACTCAACCAGGTGCTTCTGGTGCATGTCGCCACCGGCGCCGTGGGTGAGGATCACGCCGTACGTCGCCTTTCCGCGCTTCGGCCAAGAACCCATACACGCAATCTTCTTGTTCGCGTAGGGGACTTCGAATTCCTCTTCCTTCTAGAACCGCAGATTAACGACAATTATATCATAAAGCCGCGCCAATATCGTCAGGTCGCGGATACAGCAAACAACGCTACAGGCAGTGACTTTACAGCTAGCGAACATGACAACACGGCACGTCGACAATACAGCGCGGAGGGGGGTCAGTGGCAGAGTGTGTTATGAACGTTAACGCACCGCAGCTCGGAGAGACGCCCTGGGGGCCGCTGATTAACTTCATAAAGTCTAAACAAACACACAACACTAACGCAGCACCACAGAAACATTGCACCCGGCTCCGCTGGTTCCTCGCGTTGTTAGGCGGGCAACATCAGTAGACCACAAAGTGAAATGCGCAATATAATCGCCGCCACTCACCATAATTTTCAGGTCATTCGACTCCAAATCAACAAGTTTCCAAATGCGCGCGGCAGGAGGAATTCTTCAAACACGTGATTACATTCTCAAACAAACAAACGAAAAACAAAAAGGTCGCCTCGCTCGATTTATCATTTTTATTACTTGCGTACGTAGCAAAACAAAAGAGAAAGCATAAATAAATAATTACAAAAAATCTACATGGGAACTTCATCATTTGGTGTTCGAAACCTACGAAACTGTCATTACTCGAACTATCGAATAAACTGTTTAGAACCTCATTTGGGGACAGCAGTCTGCTTCTGACGTTCGCATCGTGTTCCTATCATTAGCGGAAACAAGCCGTGTTCGGGATAAGGAACATTGCTCAGCTATTACGTGTGTCGTCGTTACGGCCGTCCTTATTTGTATTTAACGGTACGGTCAGCCTTGGGCGAGTTGTATACTCGTATCCACTGTGTGCTGGGCGTAACCAAGCCGACGACGCGTAGTGGAGGCAGGGGTCCCGTCTGGACATTCTGGAACCTTGAACGGCTAAATCAAGCCCTGTGTAAGTTTCCGCCGATTCCGTAAACGCGACGTCCCTGGCCGTTATAGGGGCGGTTCCTGTTCACGGATGACCGGCAAGCTACTCGCGTTTTGCTCCCTGCCACCGTATCCTGACCCAAGCTTGGTGACGTTTGACCCAGTACGTATATTCCATCCGATCCAGGTCCGAAGCGGGACGTCCCTACGTGTATTCTTTGCTGCGGAATAAGGCCCGATCTTCATCGCGACGTCTCTGAAATGGCCCACTTGTACCGTTCGTTCGATTAGAAATACATTCTGGCATTCTGATGAAAACGATTTTCATATTGGCAGTGTCCGTAACCACATTACATTGTGTGAAACGACTGTCAAAGAGGTTGCCGCTACGATCATTCGCCTTTACCAACCTTGCCCAAAACAAACGCTAAAAAAAATAGTTTTTATGTTTAACTTTTTTCTATCTAATCAACTTTGCCCTGCAGGAAGTTCCAATGGACTTCCCTCTGCAACCGCTTGTCCCCGGGACCATCATCGAACTGACTGGCCATGTCCATAACCACACGAAAAGGTATGTTGGTTTGCCTACGCAATGAAGAAAAGACAAATGAGCATATACACACATTCTTGTCTTTTAGAAATGTGTGTTGATCTGTGTATGTCCGCCTCTCTTTCACATATCTTATGTGAAAGAGAGCTAATCTAGACATGGGGGGGGGGGGGAGCTTGTCCGGTGAAATCGGGCGGTTAACTTGTAATTTGCATAATTCCCAAGTCTGGGAAATGTTAATAGCGGGCGCTTCCGCAGTATTTTACAGTAGTCTCACCCATAGATTTCAGAATTTGCTTAGTGCTGCCTTTTTTTTTTTTTTTTTACTTCCTTATCACGGTTGTATGGACCCTTTCGTGGCACCAGCACACCTACTGTTCATTTAGTTCAATCAGTGTTTATACCAGCAAAAAGAAAAAAGTGGGTGGTAGTGAACAAAGCTGTAAGACTGAATCGATGTGGGTGCTGGAAGTGCGTGATTTTGATACTCATTCTTCTCTCTGTTAGTTTCAAATATTGAGACATCATTTGTAGCAGCGTTACCAGCCTGTTGGGAAATGAAGTAATGGCACAACACTCGCCAAACACGCAAGGTAGCAGCAAGAAATGCCATTGTGCGTGCACGTTGCAAATGGGAAACACTCGATCTGCACATATTTTACGTATCATTCTTTTACCTTCTGCTCGAAATAATTAAGAAAATGTTATAAGCAACCATTTCTCATAAAAAGCGCATAGATTTGATCTCGCAAATACTGCAGAAACTTCAGTCTGTACTCGTCACCTCAAGAATGAAGCAAGTTTTGCACATTGTTCTTACGCTGCGCGATGTAGTTCTTACAAGATTTGGCTATCAGAGGAAGAAGCGATGCTTTTGGCATTTGAAACGCTTAGGTATGTCATAATAACATAACGCATATCCAGGATTTCGTGTTTTCTGAGTTTATGTTTGGTGAAATTCGGAGGGTTTCTCTTGGAATTTATTTTTTGCGGAAAATTCGGGGTTTATCAAAGTTTACTTTTTCAAAAATTCCCAATTCTCTGAAATTCAGAGTTTAATTTAACTGTTTTAAATTTTTCAAGATATCCGTACTCAAACATACCCTAAATTCATAAAAACTCGTGCGTATCAAAATGATATTTCTCCAGCTGTGTTTGTCATTGGTGCCCACAATACTAACTGTCTCACGACAAGTAGCTGAACGCCTGGACGAAGTCGGTGGCAAGCATAGAAACTCCAGCTGCCCTGCCCCCTCCAATGCAACCTACAGGCTCGTAGCTTTCGTCGTTATAAAACCACATCCCCTTCTCCCTCTAAGATGCACAAATAGTATGTTCCAAACTGGAAGCCGGAGCGGCGGCGCTTGCCGCGACCCCGAAGTACGACGACCCGTAGTTCTGAACGAATCTCGACGAGATAAACGGTAAACCCAAGATTTCAAAGGAAACTGAAGCGACCACTCCTCAGAACCACCACCGTAAACCACCATATTTTTTTTGCTTTTCGTTTTGCCATCGTGGCCTCGAAATTCCGAGTTTTTCTGTGTTTTTTTTTTTTTTTTATATTCAACAACATGGAATTCTACACATACCTAATCTAAAACACCCCTACGTATATCTCAAATCTCTGAAGGGGGAAATCGGTATTGCTCTGGGAGGAACCGGACTTTTTTTATTATCATCATCATCATCATTACTACTACTATTACTACTACTACTACTACTCCTGTTCTCGATGTGAAAATGAACATATAGCTATGTGCAGATTGGAAGGGTTCCAGGGACACCTGGTAGATGGCGCCAGCTAGCGCCCGCACATTCTCTCGCCGTAAGAGGTTGAGAGCAGTCGTAGCGCGGTCGGTTGGACATTTCACGTCGCATGTCGCCCGGGCCTGCTAAATCTGCGAGGAAGAGACATCGAAGTGTGCCGACGTCGCCCTTTCAGGTTCAGCATCAACCTGGTGACGGGAAAGGGCGACATTGCGCTGCACGTGAACCCCCGCTTCGACGCGGGGAACACGGTGTTCAACACGCTGCGTGGCAACGAGTGGGAAACGGAGGAGGTCGTCCAGTCTGTTCCCGTACAGCAGGGACAGAACTTCGAGTGCATGATCCTCGTGGAACAGATGGACTACAAGGTGCGTCTTCTCGAGTTATGTCTGCTGCACGTTAGTTACGTAACCGGCTCTTGGTTGGTACTGTCATTTTCGTTGATACAGACACCCCCCCAAGTCGTGCGTAACATGAGTCGTCCATAATAATGAGGCAAAAACGCATTATTTTAACCCTGGAGAGTGGGTACCTCCTTGTTTTCCTTGTCCCCACTCTCGAAGGTTAAAATAATGTCTACACTCGAGCCAGCTCGCCCGCACCCTTGCTTTAACTTCACAAAAGTGTGAGTGTTTGCCCATTTCCCTCCCGAAATTTTTGTCTAATATTTTGTCCGTATTAATGGGGTCCATATAATGAGGCATGACTGTAACTTACTCTGTTTGGAACTCAGTGTCTGAACTTGCCTAACCGTTAAGTTTGTGAATGCCCTGTATTGTGTCTGTAGCTCATCTATGCTTGCTAGAAATGTTTTTTTTTTTTTTTTTTTGCTCTTTATGAGTTGTCATGCATGCATTGGGTATTTGCACCCATCCTCACATAATGCATGACCTGGGACATCTCTGACGTTATTTAAGATGAAAATTAAAAGTGTGAATGCAGACCTACAGAGATAAAATTGACTTAATAATGCCCGGAAAAAAACATGATCAGCAGTGGAATGTGTACTCCTTTTTTCTTTTTTTTACTCCCTCACCCACTTTTGCACGAGAAACTGAACAAAAAAAATGCTGCATTTTCTTTTTGCCCTTTGCTCTAAGAGAGTCGCACGTGATGTGACACGTGCTGTGGCAGACAATATGACGGAATAGAAAACACGCTCTAAACTAAACATCCTCACTTTCTATATTTCAGCTCCTCTATGTCCCCTTTAACAAGAATTCAGAATGATTATAACGATGCATGTCAAGATAACCGATATTTTTAACTTTTTCAAGATTATAATCTACATGCGTAAATGAATGTTATTATGCCAAGGCACGTCTTCATCTGTTTTAGTTTTGTTTTCTCTAGCGTTTGTTGTTCGAGTTTTAATACTGGCTTTTATGTTTGATGTCAGTGTAGTGTGCACCACACGGGAGACCGATACGGTTGTCTGTGGGCACAAGCGAAAAAAAGCATTATTGTTAATAATATTATTTTTTGCATTGTGTGCTTTCTTGTCGGGATCAGTCCTGCGAGACTGAAAATGATACTTGGCAGAACTTTAAGCACCCGCGATAAATTATTATTATTATTATTTACTCTCCCTCAAGAGGGCCGGCATAGTGGGGATTCGTCACATCGCACGAGGTGCTTTTGGAAAAAAGTTTGTCTATGAAAATCGCTTTGCTGTCCCTTTCGACATATATGAGCGAGCGTTAAAGGGACCCACCTCTCGCCCCTTGTCCAGGTGGCGTTCAACGGCATGCACTTTGCGGAGTTCAAGCACCGGCTGCTCTTCTCCCTGGTGGAGCGGCTCAACGTCGAGGGCACCGTCACTATCCACACGGCCGAGCAAAAGCCCCCGCTGGGAACGGTGGTGGGTGCAGACGGCACAAGTCTTTCTAAAGCAACGGCTTCATATGGGTGGCCTGCACGAACCTCGCTTGCTCCTGTTAGCGTTGGTTGCAACGTAGCAAGGCAACGGAGCAGAGCTGTTGGTTTGCTGCAGGGTGAAGAAGAAAAACCAATATGATCTAAATCGTGATTTAAATGGGACGAGTTTTACTAGGATGATTTAACTCAAACCTTTCCCACAAAAGCAATTACGAAATATTTTTATTTTCCGTTTGCCTATCGTTTGATGCTCTTTATGTGCATTTGTTTTAATTTAAATAAAAAAAATCCTCAAGCAAGAAAGATTTAAAAAAAAATTAATGTGAGCAACAAAAAAAAGTGCTCTTCTGAAAAAAAATTGAAGCATTTAACTTACACTTTGTTTACCAGCAGTGTAACATCATATTGAAACGAAATCAAGATGCAAAAGAAACAAAAGCTAGGAAAGTTATTTCCTACTGCAATCAAGTCAGAACTCGAAAGAAAACTAAAATACATTTTTAGAAATAATTTAGAAAATCAAGCTGTTTTTGTTCTAGTAGGGAATTAGAGCAATAAAATGCCGTTAATTAAACCATACGTTACATTCACGGTAATTATTTCTTTGCATTGTTATCAGTGATTGAACGAACTGATATATCAATCTGGCAGGTTGAAAAATATATCTACCGCAAAGTCCCGAGCAAGCGCCAACCCGTCGTAAGTTATACACAATTATCTACAAAATTTGGAGATAATCATGTAAAACTGGGGGATGGGAGGTCCACGATATTTAAAGATGTGTCCTTTGTGCATCTTCCAATTTGTGCATCTTCCGAATGTCACAGGATCGTGGGGTGGGCGCTTATTGTAGAACGTGCAAATGATCCGTATCTTACGGTGGTGGTAAGGAATACCTATTTTCTAGCTACAGTGATTTAAATAAAATAAGCTGATTTAAATATAATTTACATAATTTAAAAAAAAAAAAGTTAGATTTTTTAAAATTTTGGTTTGCTGTCATACCGTAAGCGACCAATGGCGTTGCACCGTGTGAGTGCTGGTGTGTGTGGGGGGGGGGGGGGGTAAACATTGCATTAACACTCCTCTCTCCCCATCTTGCCCTCCTCTGCTGTGTAGAAAGGGGGCGGGGAGGTAACTGCACATTAGTAGAATAATCCAGTAGGTGCAAAGGCATTTCACGCAAGTGCCGTTGCACCTTCGTCGCATTTCGTAACATCGAAGCCGGACACTTTTCCGGAGTGTCGACTCCTGGAAGGGAGAACGACCCCTCTCGCGGGCTACGCACCCGGACGGTGACTCGCGTTCTCCACAATCGGCCTCCATCGGATCTCGGGTGCCTCGGTCGGGACTCGAACCCGCCTACCGGAAATCCGTAGGCGAGCGCTTTGCCTCGGAGCCACTGAGGGAGCAGACGGCGTCCACCGTCTCGCGATTTCTACGCAGCTGCCGCCCATGGAAGGTGTCGGCATGGCCATGCCGTGCACCGCCCCGGTCATGCTCCCGACTGGCCTTGCCACCTTGGAGCCGGCCAACGAGCCACAGACCGTCTACAACCCGGTAAGCCATTCGTTGCGATGTAATGGTACAATTGCGTCGCGTGTACGTTTAGACGGCGGGGAGCGAGTCGGCCCCGATGTGCGTCTGGTGCCATTGCTGTGGACGTGAATTTCGGCCAGCGCAGTACCGTTGCTAGCCTGGGGTCTTTAATGCGCATTGTGCTGTAGAGATAGAGGACCGCACACCGGCACGACGCCCATCCACCCTCGATCACCGATCCTCCCGATCTCAATGTTTATGGGTGAAAGCAGCGTGAAATGGAGGCTTCTTGCAGGGAGCCGTATGACCCTAGTTTCCGTTACGATGTTGCGTCATCGTGGCTTTCTGGGGATGCCTCCCGTTTCCGCTAGAGGCTGTTGGCTATTATTTCTTCTCCTCTCTCCCCATTTTGCCACTTCTGAAGCTTTTATTTTATGCTGGGAGCATAAGGACTTTATACTAAACACTACATACCCAATATCTACCAATATAAAAAAAAAAAAAAAATTGTTTGTGGCTTTTTTGGATTTGTAACGGGCGACACTACCTTCAACTGTCGACTTTTAAACCAGTCGCTCAATATTGATAAAATTTAAAGGGTTTATTCATCTCGTTGCCTAAATGCACTGTCTGACGTTTCATCTCCGTAGGACAATTTTCCGATAAGCTACAGGGGGAGGTAAACACCAATTTATATAAGTCGCCTCACTTGGCAAGGAAATCTATCGTATAAAATTACTACAAAATAGATATTGAGCATTTCTAAGCTTCAGCCGTAACTGGATTCGGGGGGTGTGGCTATCTATTTTTTACCCTGAAATTTGTGCTTTTTAATTCAAAATGAGTTTGAAAAGCGTTCCACATAATGGAGCATTTGTCCTCATCAAAACCCTACATTTTGTCAATAAGAGCTTTATTTAAATATATCTATCTGCATTCCTCAGTAAATTTCAGTTCAGAAACATCCACAGAAAAGAATAAAATTCAGCAATTCATTGAAATGATAGACTTCCTAAAACGAAAGTTGCTGCAAAAAAGTGAAACTGAGAAAAACCTATTTGAAGTTTCCACACCACTACATCTGATTTTACTTGTGGTGGTGGCAACTAAAAGGCACCAAGAGCATACGTAGGTGCTGCCTTTTGCTTATACCCAATTTCCTGCGTGGCCGTACTGAGCGAGTCCGAGCTTAAAATGCTTTCTTCGAGTGTCATCTTGTTGTCGACATGTGGTCATTGATTATGAAATGAGGAATTGGATATGCTTGCAATACACAAATCATCGTCAGCAATTACGGACAGGGCAAGCATCGTCGAAATACAAAGCAGACAAACCCACGTTACTTTCCATAAACAAATGTTGGTTGCAGTTAGTTTTCTGTTCAATAGGGGTAGGCTTTTTGGTTCTTGGCCATGTGAATAGCCTCTTCCATGGGAAAGCTAGACTTCTATGGTGTTCTTGCCCAAATAGAGATTACCGTATTTACTCGCACAATGAACGCACTCGCGTAATAAACGCACCCCCCAAGTCAGCTCTCAAAATTTTGACTTGTTTTTCACTCGCGTATTAAACGCACCCCCAACTCGGACGTCAAACTTTTTGACTCCCTCCCCCCACACGCGCAAAATGAATGCACTTTTCTATCCTGGTACAGCGAGGTCGCGAATGCATGGGCGTGGGCAAACGAAAGAACTTGCAGAAAGCGGCAAAAAAAAAAAATCCCACGGAACCAAGAGAAAAGAAAGAACATAAAGAGGACCTTTTGTTTCTTTATTTTTTTTTTGCACAGCGCAGTTTGGTCCCAGGGTCGCGCGTAAGGAGGTAAGAAAGGAAACCTGATAAGCGTGGGCAAACAAAACAACTTGTGAAAGGCGGGGAAAAAACAAAAAAAAAAAAAACACGGAAGCAAGAAAAAAAACAGAGGAGCACATTTGTTTTTTTTGTGCATCGCAGTTTGGTTTTTGAGTCGCGCCCTGCGCGCGAAGAGATAAGAAGTTACGTCGATTTTTCGGGATAAAAGGTCCGTTCATTATGCCAGTAAATACGGACGCAAAAATTTTACTTCGCGTAATGAACTTTGCATCGACTTTTGGAAAAAAAAAAGTGCGTTCATTCTGCGAGAAAATACGGTACTCTCGAATAAATATGTTTAGTGTACTGAAACTGTGAAGAAATGCTCTTTCCAACAAGAGTATAATCATTATTCTAGGGCGTACCGGTGCGGAGCTACAGCTGTTAGAAACTAGGAAATGTAGAAGCTTTACATTTCCAAAACATGATTCTGCATCGTTGGCTTACCAAAAATGTTTGATTTCTCCGTAAATATTTCAGATATTTCAATAAAAATTTGCAGGAGTGTGCGCTATTAGTTGTTAAACCACAATAAATAAAAATAAAAGAAAGGTTTTCTTTTTAATTGCAAATTTTAGGTGGTGTCCCCTCTTAAACTTGAGGAGTGAAGCACTGGAGTCTAGTGCAGTGGTCTCAAACTCATTTGAGCATGAAGGCCAGATAGCCGACACTGGGAAGGCCGAGGGCCAACGTCAAAAGGGGGGGGGGGGAAGAAGGAGGGTGAGACGATTTAAAAGAGAAGAGAACTCGTGCTCTATGCTTTTTGTAAACTCAGTTTTGCTAGTGACATTTTTAGATTTGATTTGTTTATACGACTACTTTGGGCCCTGACCTGACGTGATAACAATAATTAAAATGACACCGCCCCACCAAAGTGCTTGCTTTTTGAATAGAACAAAAGAGCTAGTACACTGTCGTTCCCGTTGCTCAATTCACTCGGGAATTAACCAAGCTCAACATTTATCTAAAAAACAATAAGTTATTTCGCAGTTCTTGCTTTCCTGACGATTTCTATTACAACACCCATACTTGTCTTTTAATGGTGATATTTATTTTAAGACGAGAATCCCGAGCTTGTAGCTTTATCTTCGGCAGTTGCTCCTGGTGATCGAGAGCTTGCGCAGCCGATATGCATCCTTCAACAAAGAGCTCGCGCTTGCAGCCTAGCAGAATAGTTCTACATTACAAAAAGCTGGGAAGCAAAAGATAAGGCGAAACAAAGGACAAATGAACGCAGATAAGTAAAAGTTTTTACTAAAAGCTACGTGAATAGTTAAAAGAGCGGAGCGACTTTTTGAGCTTAAATGAATCGGCGAGATGAGATTGCTGTGGCGCGTGCCATTTCTAGCGCTCGAAACATGGGAACCGGGACTCGTAGGCGGTTGCCTGCTGGCCGCTTCCCAGTAAGTCGTGGGCCGCATGTTTGAGATCGCTGCTCCAGTGCTTCGTCTACGACAAAATGTCCCACGAATCGCACGGCACGTCGGAGCGATGGCCGAATCCGGCGAGGCGCCTGCCAATCATGGCGTGAAGTGAATGCTACGTTGTCAAAGTCGATCGGCACCAAGTCAAATTCTGCCGTCTTTCCGAACCCTCTTACGGACCGCGAGACATTTTGTCGTGCACGTGTCCCGCCCTTAACCCTTCGACGGTTGAGCTTTTTTTTTTCCCCCTAAAGACGTTTCCCAGTGGTCGGGTTTTGTTTCCAAAGGAACGGTATAAAAAAAGGGGGGCCAATTCGCAACATTATTTTTGCTTTCTTGTTTATCTGGTGGGAGCAGAGACAGTGCTTGCAAGCTGTTCAGGTCTAGAAGCATCGAAGGAAAATATGCAAAAAGTTGTCACCTTTCTTCCATTCGGTTTCATTTGGGCGCTTCCGCTTCCGCTACATTCCGGCTGTTTCAGGGAAAGCATTAAAAGTCAGAGTCGGAAGAGCCGGCACACCAATTGCCACTACCGCCAGAGCAGCTGACGCGCGGAGCGGCCGTCTTGCGCGTTGACGCGCTCAGAGTTCAATTTCAAAACTATAAATGTAGCCGCAGCAAACTGAAATACCGTGCAAACACAATGTTTCTAGTTCGCCCAAGACTCGCCCCTCGGAAAAAACAATGTTCCAATTTTTCTCCGTCGAACATTCATCCTCGGCGTCGGAGGTGGTTCCAACCCCGTGTCTTGCGTTGCAGCCGACCCCGTTCTCCCACCTGCTGCCCGGCGGGAGGCTATCGCCCGGGCTCATGGTGTACATCAGCGGCAGGCCCCACTCGGAGGCTGTCTCGTAAGGCCGCCCAACTTGTCTTACCTGCACCGATCTCCAGAAAGGGAAATCGTCTTTCGTTGTACTTTTTTGTTTCAAAGTTGACTTTTCGACGCCGAAGGTCAGTGTCGTAAGTGGCATCATCTAGTGGAGGCAGCGCGAACTTGCACACTCGTTTGCCTGGTTATTTTTTGTCCTAGGGAGCCACGCTTTGTCATAAAACAAGAGGAAAAAAAAAGCGTATTTGTAAGTTCTGTTGATAGAGATCAACAAAAGAATGGTCGGCACTTGGATACGACGATCGACTGCGAGTGTATAACATCGTCAGTGTATCGTAAATTGACTTCATGAAAGAACCTCTCACTGCGAATTTGGGTTGGCTCACTCAGAGTTGAGCGACCAAAAATAAACTCCGCCGGCGAGTGGTGCCAAGATGGCAGTGTGCTGCCTAAAAAAAAAGAGAAACGTTAAGTGACCTTAGAATGGTCTCTATCTAGCAGACCTTGTGCTGGGACTTTTCTACCTTCTATCCCCTCCTTTCTTCTTTGCGATAATACCAGCTTGCTTAACTACCCAATCTTAAGAACACAGCCGGCACGTCGCCCAGACGATGTGCACCCAAACCTGAATTCAAAAAGAGAAATACGGCTGTACCCTTGCGCCGATTTTTAATTCGGGGACCAGTCAAAGGTGCGTGCCGGGCACATTAATACCACTAATACTGCGTGCCTTTTCCCATTTTTATCTGCAACCACCGCCGACGCAGCTTCTCGGTGAACTTTGCGTGCGGAGGCGTGGGCTCGGACGTGGCGTTCCACTTCAACCCCCGGTTCCGGCACAAGGAGGTGGTGCGCAACACCTTCATCGACGGCGACTGGGGACCCGAAGAGAAGAAGTGCCACAAGTTCGTCTTTCACCCCGGCGTGCACTTCGACATGCTCGTGCAGGTATGGTGGCGGCTGTTACAGATCAAACCGCAAAAACGTTGCCGGGAATGAACTACCCGGTGAAGGACGAAGGAGACCCAATCCGGCCTTTTTCTGCATCCGCGATCCCTGCAAACTTCATCATTTCTAAATTTGTCAGCTAGTTTTAAGTCAGGTCTTTACCTTCACATTCCGTTCCAAATTCGAACCGCACCTTTCCTAGGTGTGCGGAAGCACGAAGGAATTCTTCAGCTCTATTGTTTGCTATAGTACTGTATTTTCTGGTCTGTAAGTGCACCGCTATAAGAATGAGTGTAACCGAACAAGTTGCAATCCCCTGAAAAGGGCCGTAAGACGCATGGGCAGAATAAGACGCGTGGACAGAAATTTAGGTATGATAAAGGTTTGCATAATGTTTTCGAAACTTTGGCTGACTATCGCTAAAAATGAACGCTCCACGATAGTAACGCACAGAAAGGCCACCGTCAATGTTAATACAGAATGCTTTCAAGGACCGGGACAGCACGATGGAACGCCATAAAAATCGGTAGCGACATGTGCGACACGTAATTCGGAAGAAACAAAAGAGAATGACGGATGTCCCACATTGAGAATCGACCTCAAGAATCTAGGTAAGCCCAATGCTGTACCCCTCTGACAAAAGGGAAGACTTGCGAAGCAATAGTTAACTACTTTGCTACGCCGAGGGCAGGCAGTGTGTGGGTAACCGCTCGTATATTTACGTCGCAGGAAGGGTTAAAAAGGTGTGGAAGAGTGGAAAAGCAAGAGAAATCCAACACATTCAGTGTACACCATCTTCGTCGATAGGATGTGCCATGTATGTGGTTCATGTATATACGTAGTCAGTACTGAGTATTTTGTTGTTGTTTGCATTTCTTATTCTTTTTTTTGTTTGTTTTCTTGTTTTACTACTAAAGAGTGCACCAGTGCTTAGGCTTCGGCTGTTACTGGACACAATACCTAAATAAAAGTATGATTATTATTATTATTATAAAGGTAAATTGAGCAGTCAGATATAGGCTCATCAGGTTTTTCTCTAAACATGCCAATTTTGACAAACATGAGCCATTTCACTCTGAAGGTGGATGACCAGCGAAGCTGTTTAGCACACGACACAGAGACCCGCCCCGAGGAACCGGAAGAAACTAGACACGCGCAACGGGACCTGCCACGCTGCGAAAAGTAGACACATGCGACGGGACCGCCACCCCGGGGAAGGAAAGGAAACTAGGCACTCCACTGCTTGGAACGACGACAAAGAGGGCGGTGCGAGCGTAGACATGGCCGATGCGGGTTGCACAGCAGCAAATCTTTGAGAAATTTTTATTATCTACCTAAGAGTCTACTGATCTCGAAAATTGTGCCTATTGATAACTAATTTACTGAATAAACCTATTGCTAAATTACCCAAGCATCAAGGAGAATGCAGGGAACTGGTGTTCCACGTACCAGCGTCTGCAGCAGTAATTGTTCTAAAGCAAAAGCCTAAAACAAATGGCATCTTGCACGTGCGTTCGTCACTGCTTTTTGGTTATTTACTTCGAATCTTTAATACGGGGAAGGCGTGCGGCAGTGTGAGCGTAAAGTTTTTGGTCACGCACACGAAAAATCCATGGAAGCCTAGCCATAAACAGCTTCGCTGTAAAAGTATGAGGCTGGCCCCACTTACCGATCCAATACTATGGTGCCTGGTATGCGTTTCCAACCGTTGCGTTTGTTTATTGGTGTCTGCCTCGCGATGTCGTAGAACTGTCACGTCATCGCCGGCTGCAATCCCGGCTGTGTCGCGGCGGCGGTGGGGGACACCAGAGGCACCCATTCTGGTGCAGGTCGCTCCATGGAAGCTTCGGCAGCCGGGAGTTGAAACACCGTGACGATTGCGGCAGCAGCTTTCGCAGTCGTTCAAACTTTTTGGCTGGGACTTTTCGCACTGACCACCAGGATTGCGACTGTCCAACAACACAACAGGCCGGCTTGCGTAACTTTGTTTGTGGCCGCTTCGTGACCGCTTCCGACGTGCGGGAGGGACGGGACGCCAAGCGCACCGGTTGAAGGCGCGTTCTGGGCGCCATGATGATGCCGGACAATCACAAACTCGACCGTCTTTTCCGCAACAGGTGCTGCCGGACAGGTTCAACGTGGCCGTCAACGGACAGCACTATGTGGAGTACCAGCACAGGCTGCAGCCGCTGTCCAGAATCAGCCACATCACGGTGGAGGGCGACGTTCTGATCGCTTCCTGCCGCTGCCAGTACGCCTGAACAGCCGCTGCAGAACGCCGTCCAGTCGCCGGCTCTCGTTTGTTTGTTCGCCGTCCGGCGTCGCGTTGGGTCGTCGCGATCGGCGTTGCCTCTCGAAGCCGAAAAGGTCACCGAAGGTCGGACGACTTGTTTCGGCGGGTATACAAAAGGCCGGTTCGCACGTTTGTGCTCGAGTGCGATGGAGCCCGTTGCCACCACCGACGAGGAGAAAATAAACTGGCGCCGTCTGCTAGGCTATCCCAGAACCCCTTCAATCTGCGTCCAACTAGAGCGAAAGTCTTACCATGTATTTGCAAGATGAAATCTATGCGCAAGCTACGCTACAAAGAACGGTCGCTCGCAAGATTCCTGGAATTATTTCGTGCGCAGAGCGAAATAATGGTGCCTAAAATAAACGCAGGTCTGCTAGTGTTCAGTGGCTGTCGAACAGATGGGGCCAGCGTGTTCTATCTTCGTAAGCGGCTACAACAGGTTGCGACGCAATCGATGACGCTCGAACGCAAACGCGCGAACTAGCCTTAAGATTGCAGCAGTCAATTAGTCAGGTTCCCACCAGGTTGTTGATTTTTTACATGTGTTTTATATGTAGTTGGCAATGCTCAAGCAGTTTTGGTGCTCGACAGCAGTGTTTAGAGTCTATACGATAGAGGTTGCCAGTATTTACCATGTTTTTGTTTGTGCACGTTATCCCTCGACCTCCCTTTCTTGTGTAGTCGGAGGCACCCCCGTTGATGACATTCAAATGCTTTATTCGCGCACTGCACGGTAATGGTGGCGTCTTTTGTCGCCTGCTCAAAATGTGCTTTTCTATGCCACAATTACCTGCACTTTTGTGCACCAATTTGTGCCTGCAGATTGACCGAAATAAAGCTTGTTGGTTTGCAACTGTCTATGTCTGCAACTTAACTTGGTAAAAAAATGTAAGAAAAAAAATGAGACATTTACAATTCCCTGTAATGCCGAATTAGAGCGCATCTCTTGAGGAAGGGGAGGGTATCCTCTCCTCCTCTTCTGTACCCTCTCTTCCTGCCTCGTGACGTTACTCGTGACCCTTGTAACGTCACTCATGACGTTGGTCGAGGCCTTAAAGAGTGAACTTCGTGACGTCACTCGTGACCCTAGTGACGTCACATGACGCCATTATGGGGAATGTCCCATAATGCAACGCGCAGTTACGCCGACAGCGA
Source organism: Ixodes persulcatus (assembly GCA_013358835.2). NCBI lineage: Eukaryota > Metazoa > Arthropoda > Arachnida > Ixodida > Ixodidae > Ixodes > Ixodes persulcatus. The sequence continues at coordinate 72,185 of JABSTQ010007441.1, forward strand.
CTCCGAGCCAGGAACGGGCGCCTAAAAGCTGTACTCTAAAAGGTACTGGGCTCGTTTCTGCACTCTCAGTTTTGAATGTTCCGGCTGAGCCACACATTCAGTCTGAACAGCACGGGCAGTCCTCCCATATGCACATTGGAAAGGGCCATTTTGAGATTTTTGCAAACCTCCCAAAAAGGACTCGTGCAAAGCCTCGTATAATGCACTAGCATTTGAGATCCTTTGCCTGTCGAGTTATTTATTGGTTTGCTCGTTGAGCAAACTGACAAATCAATTAGCACACATCACTTCAGGTTCTCCCGCTAAATTTAGCGGGCGAGCATTTTCCGATGAATGTAGGGGGAAAAGTTTTGCGCTAAGGTTAGCTATCGAGCCATAACAGATGGACGTATGCAATTTAACAGTCTGATGATTCTAGAAATGCTATTGCATTTAATAAAACAAGAAACCGTATACACTTGTGGACAAAGGACCTGTTCTCATTACCAAAGTTGCTCACAGGTCATCTGGATGTTCCTCAAGTAGCCTACCAAAGTAAGACCCCTTGTCCTGCTTTGAGGATGCCCTGAATTCTCGAAACTTTTGAGAAACTTTCAAGATGTCTTTTATGGCAAAACATGATTGTTTTATTTTGGCAAAACTCCGATCGATTTGAAAAAGAAACATATCTAGAACAGCGAATATTAGTGACAACAATCAAATGTATACTCGTGACCTCCCGCAAGTTCAAAACGACAAGATTCCTACTTAAGGTTTACGCATGCACGTGCGTCTACTCATTTTGCACAGAAGTACAGAAGCATAAAAGTGTATGTACCAGTCTTCTCAACACTCGATTCAAATGAAATATGCAAAAAAAAAAAGCTGCGTTAGCTAACAGATGTCACTGACCCTCACAATGTTTTCCCCAAACTTTGCACTGTTTCCCCAGATTTCCTTCGACCCTCGCAACACTCCCCAAATTTGCTAAAAGAATTGGAGGCTTTTCTTCAGAATATGCACCGTGATCTTGCAACCAACTGTGCATATAAATTGGAGCACTGCATACAAAATAGGTATGAATTTAAAAACATTGACTATATACTTCGTTTCACTTTACGACGGACAGCGGAGGGCGCTACGAGTCATTGAAGCCGACCCGATGCCGCAAAAGTGTCATGTAACTTTGTAACCCTGAATTTTGCGATGTGTCTAAAGGGATACTGAATCGAAACTTAAAATATACCTCTCGCATTCAGAAATAAGTTAAGCATGATCAACTCTATCTGCTAGTGACAATCGGATGCTTGAATTTTGAACGGATGGCTCGTAGTTTTTGTTCCAAAGGACCGACTCCAGCAAGCGCTCGAAGATCAGCTATCAAGGAGTGCGGGAGTCATGACCCGTGACCAAATGGCCCAGCACAGGTGAAGTTGCTTGGGGGCTGGCGTGGTTAAGAACTCTGCCACTCGGTGTCGTCAACGCGTAACAACCTGGTCGTTCTTAGTTGTCCCTCCCCGCTCCCCGAAGGGGTTGAATAGGCCAGGAGAAACAAAATCTGGTTCGACAGGGCTCCCGTGCACGCAGCTTGCCGCCGTACCTCCGCAGAGCGGCTTTGCTCCTAAGTTTAGAGTGACGTAGTGACATCCGGTTTATTCCCTATAAATAATGTCCTAATGTCTTTTTGAGGAAAAAAAAAAAAAAAACAAATGGGTGTCTCCATGGTGTGGCCAGAACATGGTTCACATTTAGACAACAAAATGGGCGCTAGAATTTCGTTGTAGTGTCACTTTAGGGCTGGTGTACAAGCTTACATCTCTGTGTGCTCGAGTGTGTTGCATTCTTTTGTAACAGCTTATGATGCGAGATTACACTATCACCGTCTATCAAGTAGCCCTGGAAACTTTGGATTTGTTTGCGGTATATATTTTTGTAATCTTTTATACATTATTCTTTCACTGTGGACTCAAAAAAATAATTCCGACAATCGTTTTAAGCAACCATTCCTCACAGATGGTGCATTAATTTGATCTCTCAAATAATGCGAGACCTTCAATCCCGTTACACGTGGTTTCAGGGCTACTTGATAGATGCCACGCGCTTGAGCAAACTCGAATGCAAGTCTGCGATCCAGCTTTCACGGCGCCGGGTTGGCTGGGATGGCTCGTGGCATCTGCCGCAGATCGTCGCGAGGTGAAACTGGAGTTATAGAAGTCGCCTCGTGGTCCCTAGTAGTTTTTGCGAGCTGCGATGGGCGTGCTCGTGCAGAAATGGAAGGGTGCCCTGGACAGAGCCGCTCGAGGATCGACGGGCAGGGCGAGCTTCTTCACAACCTCTCGACTGTACCTGAGACGCGACACTAAGTCCATTGCCAGGTCCGCCTTGAGCAGGGACTCCGTCCGGTACACGGAAAACTCGCGATTGCGGTCGATGTACGAGACTGTGTCCATGACCGGGCACAGGATGATCTTGCTGTGGTCTTGTAAGAAGTTCACCTAATGCAAAGTAAAAAAAATGCAAAACAAAAAAAACAAAAAAAAAAAAAAACACTGTGTACACACATCTGAGAATCAACATTTCTCAGGGCAAGTAGCAAATGACATTCCAACAAGAATGGGTGGCAATGAATGGAATACACATTTTAGTATGAATCCCAATAGTGGAGCCAAGATTGGGGTTCTACACGCCAAGCAAATGAAGGTCATCTGGCACGTCCCAGCAAAGGATGGAGGAGCTTCCTAGTTTCGATAACGCCTGGGCATCTCATGCACCTCGCACGTGCATGCGCAGCCAAAGTATGCCAGAAGGCATCGATCGCATGCTGGAGGCTGGGCTTTCAAAAAAGATACCCTGCCGTTCTCACATGTTCGCTGTAAAACACGCCTCTAAAGATTTTTTTTTTTCTGCTGATTGCGCAATGTGGGGGGTCGGCTTACAATTGTGCAAATACGGTAGTTACCCATTCTGCCGCAACAACTCGCGGTCGCTAGTTTTTCGCTAGTACGGTGGAGGCCAGAGCTGCAACTGGCTGACCACACCTGCAACAGACCATAGCGTGCCTCTAAGACAACACAGAGTTCGCACCTGCACCGTGTTGTCGCTGAGGTGGAATACGATGGCTGAGTGCGTTCGGAGCCACGATACCAGGTGGGGCGGGCGGGCACGCTCCTTCGCCGTCCGGCGTCCGCCGGAGCCCCCCGTCCTCAGCAGGCGTTGCCGCATGAAGGCCGAGAAGTACTCCAGCAGCTGCAGCTTGTCCTTCATGTACGGCGGCCACGGCGGCGTCTTTGCCAACGTGCGGCGGTGCTCGTACTGCCACTGGTCCACGTAAATCACGTTCCTGCAGGTACACAGAGCGTTGTGCAATGTTGAAATGCGTGGCCGAAAGAGAGAGAGGGATAAAAAATATGAGCGCATTCGCAAGTGATGGGCCAAACTTTTGCCGAATCTCGGTATTCGGAAAAACCGAAGTTTTGCCAAAGTCTTCTAAAGATTCGGCAAAAATACATTGTTGCCAGACTTCAAGGCTGATACTGTAAAAGACTTAATTTTCGCAAAAACCAAATTTTCGTGAAACAAGGTCCCGTGAACAATTCTGGTAAAATGTAAACACATGGGAATCTATATTGAGATCCCACCGCATCGCGACAATTAGGACCCGCAAATTATTTCAAAACTTCAGCTTTTACCTAAATCGTGAAAAATTGAGCCCGTGAAAAATAAGTCGTTAGTATTTTGTTTTCCTAACAAAAAATGTTTTTAAGCTTTCTTTAAAATCTTAAATTCCATGTACAATGCATATTGACACAGCTATTACTAAATAAGGTGATATTCTACAAGATAATTGTATCGGTGTCGTTTATGTGTGTTTACCGCCACTTTTTAAGTGACTTTCCGCAGGAAGTGGTGTGAGAACGAGGTTGGGTAGTAGCGGGCGCAGTCACGATACGCGAGTTTCGGTTTTGAGGCCCTATCAGTGCAAGCCTGCAAGTGCGTACAATGAGGGCGGCAACACTGTGTTCTTACTTTCTCTGCAAGTCATCATTTCATGCACGAAGGTAAGTACAACGGCTGCTGAGCCTCCACCAGAAGATAGAAATTTTATTGCAAGTATGCGTGTTTTTCAATTTGATCAGTTGACGCCAGCTTTGCATGAAAGTGTGCGTCCCATATTCGCAACGCCTCATTTTTAACTTTCGAAAATTCCGGTTTCCGATGTTGTGACACACGCAGACAATTACGAAGATGGTTGTGCATGATTGTTGTGGTGTGCATGCACACCACAACAAGGTGTGCAAAAGTGGTGTGCATGATTGTTGTGCTTAGTTTTATGCGGGTAGATAAAAACTACAAAATGACGCTAATTAAAAAGCTATACTATTTTGTTTTGGCACAAACCACTTGTGAGCCGACAACATGATTGCTAGAACTGCGAGGAATGCTTTAAAGTACAGAGAGTTCCCGAGAAAAGAGAACAGTGTTTTTCAGCCCAGCTAAATAAACTATGCATTGCAGGGTGCTCAAACTCCCGTGAGAATGTGACACTAGCAGTTGGGATGGAATGCAAAACGTTTGAGAACATGACGTTACCTGGATCAAAAGATAATTGAGAAAAACAAACTTTTTCTTCGAGCCAACACGAAAATGACATTCTAGGGGCCCGTAGCTTTCATTTCAGTGAAACAAACTGGTCAGCAAGAAAGAAAACAACATTCCCTTCCTTGCTGAGAAGTGTTTTTCACCGATAAAAATCCCACAAGCGTTCGCAATATCATCTCGTTTTGACGATATTGGGCTTAAATGGACGCCGGCTCATAAAGAAATTTTGTGTTTTCAATTATCTTTTAATCCAAGCAACGTCATATTCTCAAACTTTCGCATTCCATCTGTTGTGCACCCACCAGGGAGCGCCGCTATCGGAGCGACCCCCGTTCGAGAGTAGAATGTGCGCCATGTTGTCTTTGTGTTGCTACTAAATGCTTTTCCTGCTGCCGCCTTTTGCGCGGCTGCAACATTAAATCACCACTGGAAACCTTCTCGCATACAAGTTCATTTCCCTGCTGTCCATCCAAGTAACGGAACGGACAGGACTCAACAGTGGCGACGAGGATGCACGGTATCGTCTAAGTGCTTACGTTCAAGCATAGTTACAAGTAGGGATGCCGCGAAGTTTCGATGATCGAATCAAGCGATTCGGAAGGTTCGAAAGATTTCGCATTTTCGAATTTTCTATATCGTAAAATTCGACGGAAGTCGAATTTTCGAACTTGTTAAGCTAAGAAGTTCGACGCTTTTCGAACCGTCGAACTTATTACGCTAAAACATTCGATTCTTTTTGAACTTTCGAACTTATCACACTGCAAAATTCGATGCTTGTCGAACTTTCGAACTTGACTGACCAAAAAATTCAATGATTTTCGAACTTTCGAATTTCTTGCAGTAAAAAGTTTGAAGCTGTTCGAACTTTCGAATTTCCTATGCTAAGGAAATCCATAATTTTCGAACTTTCGAACTTATTTATCAATTGAATTCGAAAATTTTCGAACTTTAGAATCCGGAAAAGTAAGAAGTTCGACGAACTTCGAACTTTTAGGGTAAAAGTTCGACGTTCGTCGAACTTCGAAAGACCGGCGGACGGTTTCATTTGAATACAAGTAGTGAGGTACATTCGTAATTTTTTTTCTCGAACTTTTACATGCGGTGTTCCGTTCTTTACGAAAGACAATGCCGTTTATTTCAATGTTCTGGCATGCTTAGTTTTAAAGAAATAAATTCCCGAAGGAGCGAGGAAGGACGACGGCTTTTTGATGATTATCGTTTGTGCCAGATTTGAAGCGCGATGTAGCCAAAGCTATTTATGGTAGAGATGTTAAACTTTTTAAGAATGATCTATGTATAGCCTAGATAAGTGTCGTCTTAAGATATGACTATTGTTATTCAAGTTGAGTTTCGAAGAAATGTCCAAACATGTATCTTCATGCAATTATGCCATAAACTTGGCATTTATTTTCGTCTAAGTTGTTTGAGGTATCGCATTTAAATTAACATCACAGACAGTACATATCATTGCCATCTGCAGAATACAAAATAATGTATTTATTGTTTTTTTTCACGTTAAGGAATAAATTAACTCATGGGAGAAGATTTCTAATATTGTTCAAGTTCAGCACGTCATTAAAAGAAAACATTTTTTGTTTCGCTTCACGTTCCTGGGACGTGTTTCTTTTAGCCTGTACACATTTTGGTAGGAGAAAGTTGTTTCGAAGTTCTGAACCTCTGAACACAACACATCCGCAAGAATACAAGCGCAAGAATACAAGAAGAATGCAACGCAAGAATACAACACATCCGGCGAGTTCTTGATAGTTTTTTTTCTTTCTCCAGCTCTTTATCCCCGCATTTATTAATTTTTTTTTTTTTTTTACCATTGGCACAGTTATTTAGGTCGTAAAGACATAGCTTTGAACTTCCGAACTACTAAGCATGTGGCGAGTAGTGCCTTCTGACAACGAGTTTCTAACAATGACAATCTACGCGATCTTTTATGCAGTGCAGAGCAACAGTAGCTATACATAGGCATAAATAATTTCAGATTAAAATAAGCTCGACCACGCCCTCTTTCCCCGTATTGTTTTCTTTAACAGTCCGAAATATCTGGAAGGGGGGAGGGGGGCTGAGGGCCGCCCCCCCCCCCCCCCCCTCCCCTCTTTCCTCCCCCGTTTTTCCTCTTCCGACGCCACTTGTATGGAAGAACGCTCCTCGGCCTTGAGTTGTGTCGGCTTCTGTGCTTTTTGCGGGGCGATTCCTCGGTCCCAGAAAATAAACCTCCAGGACAATTACAAACTGAACTTACTATATGCCAGCGTCACTCGTGCGGCGTTCGATCGAATTACTACCAGCGTGCAAGGGGTGGGGAGGTAGTTTGCAAGGTCGCTTCAAGGTTTTTCTGAGCCTCAACCTCCTGCCCGCCCCTGGCCATTTCGAACTGGATGAGTATCGTAAAACAGTGTTTTCGTGTGATCACTACTGCGTGATGCACGTTAAAGAACCCCCCCCCCCCCCGGGCTGGCGGTCACAATTACTGATCAATGGTCACACATCACTCTGCACTGGCAAATATTCCAGCACATCCGGGACACTTGTCGTCTCATTTAATTGCCTGACCAACTTCGCAGAGTCTAGATATCACACCCTAACTTTTCTAAACTTGATTTCGTGAAAACCAGTGAGTCGTGAAAACGTTATTTGAAACTGAAACTGTGGAGGAACTTGAAAACTGGACTTCGAACTTTGAAAACTTGGACTTGAAACAAATTTAGAATCTTTGTGTTTTTTTGTTGTTTTTTTTCGAATTCAGCGTTAAAAGAGAATCGAAACTTTCGAACTTTTCGAACTTTATGCAGAAAGAAATTCGAAATCTTCGAATTGTTCGAACTACATGTCTATAAAAATTCGAAACGTTCGAAGTTTTCAAATTTTATTTCCAAAGAATTTCGAAATCTTCGAACTTTTCGAACTTCAGATCTTAAGAAATTCCGATTTTTCGAATATCTCGAATTTCAAGTTAGGAAAGTTCGAAATATTCGAATTTATCGAACCTCAAGTAAAAAAATATTCGAAATATTCGAACCCGAAATTTTAGAAACCGTGAAAGCTTCGAACTTTTCGAGTTCGAAACTCTACTGTGATCGAAAGTTGCGAATTTTTCGAATTCGAACCTCGGTTGGTACGAAAATATCGAAATTTTTCGAAATCGAACCTCAGTTCGCTTCGTAAATATCGAAACCTTTCGAAATCGAACCTAGGGTGGTTCGCGACATCCCTAGTTACAAGTGCATCGGGATAATGACGTCCACGCTAGGCCAGATCGAGCCTTTTGATACGTCCACGCCAGATAAATGGGACTCCTACGTCTCGAGGTTCAACTTCTTCCTGGATGCAAACACAGTGGCGGGAGACAAGCGTCGGTTGGCGGTGTTCTTCAGCGTGTGCGGCGCGGACACTTTTGACTTACTGCAATCGCTCGTAGCCCCGGAGGCGCCGCAGTCGAAAACGCTTGCCGAGGTGTTCGAGGTGCTCAAGGCTCATTTCTCACCGCAGCCATCGGAAATAGTCCGCAGAAACACATTTTACAAGCGTAACCAAGCCCCTGAGGAGACAGTATCTTCCTACATCGCCGAGCTCCGACGCCTGGCTCAGCACTGCAATTTCCCAAACCTGGAAGAAATGCTCCGGGACCGTCTCGTCTGCGGACTCCGCGATGAGCGCCTGCAGAACCGACTCTTCGCAAAGAAACAGTTGACTTTTTGCGTGGCCCAGGAGGAGGCTCTGGCGGCAGAAGCGGCCGCGAAAAGCACGAGGGTTGTCCGACAGTGTGAAGAGAATGACCCTGCCGCAACCATTCCTGCGACTAACCAAGTGAAATGTCAGAAACCGGTCGCGTTCGGGCAGACGGAACCGCAGGCTACGATGTACGGCACGTGCTACGGATGTGGAGGTGCGCACCTCCGCGCCGACTGTCGATTCAAGAACACACAGTGCAGGGCATGCAAAAGAACCGGCCACATCGAACGAGTCTGCCGCGCCGGCAGCTCGAGTGGCCAGCAGCGAAACCTGCCGTTTCGACAGCCACGGAATTCGAGAGCGGCATACAACGTAACCGCTTTGCATCATGATGAGTGCTACTACAGCAACCACGTCGGCGCAGGAGGATCAACGGCGCCTTGCAAGCTACGAACAAAGGTGTCATTGAGGGCCAGATTTGCGAGATGGAGGTGGACTCTGGATCGGATTTCTCTATCCTCACCGAGGAGACATTCCGCCGTCTCCAGCAGTGCGGTGGAGAGCTGGTGCTGACTGACTTTTCTTCGACGGTGGTTGATTATCAGCTGAGCCCAGTGAACGTTGTCGGGGCCTCCAGCGTGCACGTGGAATACAAGGAGTTTGTGGGCCCGCTCACGGTACTGGTAGCAAGGGGCACCCGCACCTACCTACTGGGAGTTGACTGGTTTCGACCACTGGGCATTGTCATCGCAGGTGTCTCCCAGATCGAGAAAATGACAGTCGACACCGTTCTCTCGGAGTTCAGTGAGGTATTTGAAGACGGTTTGGGGAACTATGTGGGACCACCAGTCACCCTGCACCTGGATTCCAGCGTTCCGCCAATTCGCCTGAAAGCTCGAAGGCTGCCTTTTGCAATTCAGCCGAAGGTGGAGGAGGAGTTGGACCGCCTCGTTCAGCAGGGAGTGCTGGAGCCTGTGACGCAGCCGACGTGGGAAACCCCCATAGTGACCGTACTCAAGAGCAATGGCGACGTTAGGATATGCGGAGACTATAAGTCCACAATAAACAAGGCTCTCAAGCAACACCCGTATCCGATTCCCGCTGTGAGTCATTTGCTGTCATCATTGTCGGGGGGCAAGTGCTTTGCCAAAATTAGACCTTGCGCAGGCCTATCAACAACTATCAGTGGATGAAGTGTCAGCTGATGCTCAAACAATCGCCACGCATCGTGGGGCATACCGGGTGAAGAGGCTGCAGTATGGTGTAAGCAGTGCCCCTGGAATTTTCCAGATGTTAATGGATGGCCTCCTCAAGAACATTCCCGGAGCAGTTACATACTTTGATGACATTCTCATTGCTGCTGCTACACAAGGGGAGCTGGCCTCTCGACTTCGCGAGGTGCTGCAGCGTTTCAAGGATGCAGGCCTCCGGGTAAAGAGAGAAAAATGCGTAATCAATGTGCCTGAGGTTGACTTCCTGGGTTTTCGTGTGACTGCTGCCGGCATTTTCCCCACAGAGGCAAAGGTTGCAGCCATCCACGAGGCACCGCCTCCAAAAAACAAGCAAGAGTTGCAAGCGTTCCTTGGCTTGCTCAATTTCTACCACAGTTTCTTGAAGGGCAAAGCTACAGTTGCGGAGCCCCTCCACCGGCTGCTGGACGAGAAGACAGTGTGGACCTGGGGAATGAGGCAGCAAACGGCATTTGATGCGGTGAAGAGCCTCCTTTCCTCAAACACAGTTTTGACACACTACGACCCAACCAAGCCTGTGGTCCTGACATGTGATGCTAGCCCTGTGGGTATTGGGGCAGTGCTTAGCCACAGGCTGGACGACTCCAGGGAGGTGCCCATTGCATATTACTCGCGTACCCTATCAGAGGCGGAGCGCAACTATGCGCAGATCGATCGTGAGGCGCTGGCTATAGTGTCGAGCGTGAAGAAATTTCATGACTATCTCTACGGTCGTGAGTTTGTGATTGTAACCGATCACAAACCTCTCCTGGGAATCTTTGTGCCTGACAAGGTGACCCCGCCCATTCTGTCCCCTCGAATGCTCCGGTGGTCCATCCTTTTGAACGCCTACAGCTACACACTTGTCCATCGTCCGGGGAAGGAGGTCGCCAACGCTGATGCACTCAGCAGACTGCCTTCGCCTGCAACTGTCTGTGCACCACCACCGTTACTAGAGGTCTTCATGCTGGAGTTGTCTACAAAGCCTCCTATGCAGGCCACAGACATTGCTGTTTTAACGCGGAGAGACCCTGTGCTGTCTCGAGTTCTGAGCTGGGCACTGGGGGGTTGGCCTTCGGAGCGTCTGGGTGGCGAGTTTCAGGCCTATGAGCAGAGACAGCATGAGATCTCGGTGTACAAGGGGTGTGTTCTGTGGGGTAACAGAGTTGTGATCCCCACTGAAGGACGAGCTGAGGTACTGGAGGCACTGCATAGTGCGCATCCAGGGATCGTCCGCATGAAGGCCCTCGGCCGCAGTTACGTGTGGTGGCCGAAGATGGACTATGACATTGAGCACAAGGTGAACATGTGCGGTGCATGCCAGGCATCGAGACCAGATCCCCCTCGGGCCCCAGTGCACCACTGGGAGAGAACGAGGACGCCGTGGTCTCGTCTTCACATAGACTTTGCTGGCCCTTTTCAGGGGCAAGTTTTTTTCATTGTTGTGGACTCCTTCTCCAAGTGGCTGGAGGTGATTCGGTGTCCTCCATGACCAGTGCCACTGTCATCAAGTGCCTGCGTCGCCTTTTCGCGACTCACGGACTACCTGACACGATTGTATCGGACAATGCAGCACAGTTCGTGTCTGAGGAGTTCAGACAGTTCTTGGCAAGCGGCCTGATTCACCACGTGACATCGGCCCCATTCCATCCAGCCACCAATGGGCAGGCGGAGCGCATGGTTAGAACAACTAAGGATGCCTTGAAGCGAATCATTCAGGGCGATTGGGACCGACGTTTAACGAGTTTCCTTCTTCAGCAGCATGTCACTCCATGCACAAGTACGGGAAGGAGCCCTGCAGAGTTGCTCTTCAACCGCCGTCCCAAGACGCTCCTGGACAGACTGCATCCAGACGGGGTCAGAGACGACCACGGCCAGACCGTCCACACTGAAGAAGAGCAAGAGCCAGCACGCAGTTTTTCGTCCGGCGACGCGGTGTATGTGCGGAACTATGCTTCTGGACCACGCTGGGTTCCCGCTGTTGTTGCTGAAGTGTTAGGGCCATTGTCATACCGGACTCGAACACCTGACGGCCGGGAACTGCGGCGACACACGGATCAAATGCGGCGCCGGTATTTGGATTCTGAGCCTACTGAGCAGCCACAGGCCAGTGACGCCTCTAGGCCGCATGACTTTCACACCGACACAAGCCAAACAGCCTCCCGTAGTTCTCGCCATGTCAGACGACCAGCTTATCTGAATGACTTTGTCTAAAGCGCAAATTGGGGGGGAAGGGATTGTTGTGTACCCACCAGGGAGCGCCGCTATCGGAGCGACCCCCGTTCGAGGGTAGAATGCGCGCCATGTTGTTTTTGTGTTGCTACTAAGTGCTTTTCCTGCTGCCGCCTTTTGCGCGGCTGCAGCATTAAATCACCACTGGAAACCTTCTCGCATACAAGTTCATTTCCCTGCTGTCCATCCAAGTAACGGAACGGACAGGACTCAACAACTATGCTAAAAAGGCCCTTGTTCAAATAAAGAGTGAAGTCTAACGTTGATCAAGTGCATAAAAAAATAGCAGCATAAGGAAAAAATATTGTTTGGCGTAAGGTATGCAGCTACAAAATTGGGAAAAACTATGCATTTTTGGCGTAAACATTTAGTGCGAGATAAATGTCAAAGGCACAGTACAGTGCGACGCCTTTTAAAAAAAATATATAACCCCCCCCCCCCCCCCCCCCTGACTAAAAGTATAATGATTCTACTCCGCCCACGCATTCCTTGTGTTGCTTTTACTTAACTTTGACGTTTATTGTGCTCCAACTTCGGCAAGATTAATGCTCTTAAAATCTTCTATTTTAACGCAATTTTATTTGAAGTACCCAATTTTCAGCATTTAATATACACTACGAATACACTCCCCGACATGTAATTAAATGCTAAATACAAAAAAAAAACTCAGTGTTTTAAGTAAGTCTTTCAAGCACTTGCGTTTGAACTTTGAAACACTGTCCATCCCGGGGTGATCATCAATCTCTCCTCGAGTCGAGATGGTTTTCACAATTTCCTGCCAGCCTTTCAAGCGCTAAGGTGCTGTCGCCATCTAGGTACGCTTTTGTGAGTCATAAAACCAAAAACGTAATTTATTTCTAGAACGCTCGGGAGATGGCGCTAAGTCCGAGCGCAGTCTATAATAGCCGCGTTCGATTTATAGCATCCTCGATCATCCGCACCGGTGCGCACCGGTGCACGGAGGTGCGCCCCGTCGTCTTCGATCAAGTGCACCGGTGCGCACCGGACGTCCTCGATCAACGGAGCGCACCCTCCCGGTGCAGCTCTTCGTTGCCCCAACGCGCACCGAGAAAATCGACGGTGCGCCGGGGTGCAGTCCCATCAGGCATTGCGGCCAGGAGCGGGAATCGAGGAGATGGCGGGAATAGCAGACGCGCAGTCTGTCGAGGTGGCGACCTTGCGAAAACGAACACGCCTCGCAGCTGCGCTCGATGAATTCCTCAGCTTTTCTGAGAGCGAGACGACGAGCTTCTTATCATCACCGCGGTTACCGGCGATTGCTGCAGTGGCAAGGAGCGCCCGAAAGGTATGAACTTCGTGGAAAGCGTTCCGAGGTGTTTCGATGACACCGAGGTACGGCCATTATGTGGTGGTTCTCTTTCTCGGTATATGCTGCCCAATGATGGGCAGCATATACCTGTGAAATTGTCACCCGCTTCGTGACCCCATCGACAATCACGTCCACGATGTTCATTCCTGTGGGACCGCCAAATCCGCGAGTAAAAAAACAGGAGAAATTGACAGCAGACGGGCACCGCGCGCGGACCTACGCAAGAAAAAACAAACAAAATGCGACGTGACGCATGGTGGAGCTCGCCGCGGTGCACCGCCGCGGCGCAGTTTGTCTTCGATGTCGCACCGACTTCGTGCTGCACGACCGAGGAGCGCTGTGCACTGTCCAGGTTTCAGGGCGATTCCGGTGCGAGTTGATCGAAGATGCTATTACTTACACTCCCTGCAAGTGTAGGGCGGTGTACTTCCGGTTGTATCTAAATACACATACCGGAAGTAGACTGCCCTACACTTTCTGCACTGGTGCAGAAGGGGTAAGTAAAATCAAACGCAGCTAATGTTACATGGAGACACACTAGTCAGATGCGCAGTCAAATGCAAGACAATGCACAAACACAGAGAAAAAAGGCGCAAAGTCAAGGCATATTCACAGCGTTCGATTGGTCTAGTCGAAGTGGGAACACCGTGACGTCGCATTTTTGGTGTTGCTTGATTGGCTCCAGAGGCTTGTAGTGTTGGCTGCGCTCGGACTTAAGCAGGAACGAAGTATAGTCTAAACTCAGGCGCACCTGGCGCTTCTTACAAGTAGAGAGAGAGTCCTCGTGGAGCCGACTGCGTACAGGTGGAGAATTTAGGAAGTGAATGGGGCGCACAGCACCAGAAATAACTGAAAGACGCCACTTAGTTCCTGTGGAATGTGCTTCGTCATGCATATTGGCTCTTTTGTAAAAGAAAGTAACTAAACTTTGTATAAAGGAAGTTTCTGGATAAGAGTAAAACGTGCACTCCGAGCTTCCTAGGAGAAGCAGCATCTTTATTACGCCACCCACGTGACAGTAGAGGTTTCTAAACATCTTACATTTGGTGCTTGTTTGTTTTTGCTTTGTTTTATTTCGTTTTGTTTTCCTTCCTAAACCTTATACCATCCCAGTTCGGCGAGAGTTTTCATTTAACTGAAGCTTCAATCCAGCTGGGAGCTCCAGAGAGTGTAATTGTCTGGAAAAGTCCGTCGCGTTTTTATTCTTTCTATTTTAAGTTTTCAATTCAGCTTCTTTTTTTCTTTTTTTTTTAATTGTTGGAAGGGGCTGATTTTGCCGGAAGTTTCGTATTAGCTAGAAGTTTCGTGTTAGCTAGAAGTTTTTTTGTTTCCTGTTAAGTGTATGGGCCAGGCAGGCCTGAGTCTTCAGTTTGCGGAAAGAAAGTATGCTTGAAATTTGTTAGACTAGCTTCATTTCACCGAATAAAACTGCTACAGATTATCAGCTGTACAAGGTCGGCCGCTCTTTTCCTTGCTGACCGCCATCTAGATGAGGAGCACAAAATCTTCGGCACTTTTAATGCAAAATGAATGTTAATAAAAAAATATCAGAAGTCATCAGATAAATGACCGCATTAAGGTGGCCTTTTCTGTCCCGCTTTGTTCGTTCATTTTGCGGTCAGCTGCACTGCAGGCGGACCCCGAATAACTATCGCTGTGGAGAGCTATAAAAATAATTGAACCATGAAACTCTTGCGAGTTCAGTAGCGCAATATGACAAAACAATACAAACACAGATAGTGATTAGTGATAGTAACTCTCACAATTGTAAGCCACAAAGGCGTCTTAACTGCAGTGGCTTACTAACATGAAATCAAGCGCTCAAGAAGATTGCAGGCAAGTTTTAGTCCTTGAACCACACATGAGTCATTTTAGTCCCCCTGAAACTTCGAACCAAAAAAGTGAAAGCCGTTTACAACTCCCTGTAACACCGAATTAGAGCGCAGATCTTGAGGAGGAGGAGGGAAGGGTACTGGGGGGTGGGTCACGTGACCTCGGGAGAGGGGGGGGGGGTCACGTGACCTTGGGGGGGGGGGGGCACGTGACCATGGGGAGTCACGTGACCTCGGGGGTCACGTGACCTGGGGTTCACGTGACAATGCCGATGACGTCATCAGTGACGTCATCAGTGACGATGAGGATGCGGATGCCGATGACGTCATCAGTGATGATGACGATGCGGATGCCGATGACGTCATCAATGACGTCCCTGATGACGACATCAGTGACGTCATTGATGACGTCATCGGCATCCGCATCGGTATCGTCATCATCACTGATGACGTCATCGGTGACGTCACGCGTCCCATAATGCACTGCGCGGTTACGCCGACGCCGACGCCGACGCCGACGGCGACGCCGCTCAAGCCGGAAACGGGCGCCTAAGAGCTGCGCTCTAAAACCAAACCTTTAAGTTTATGCCGAATTGCAGCTTTCAGAAGAAATTTAAATGTTTTGAGACAAGAGGCTTTACCTAATGAAGAAGTGTTTTGTCTAAGCTCTTTCGGCGAAATGGTTGAGTTTGGGGTGGCATCCGTAAAGTTACTAAAATGGTTAGCGAATGTGTGCATGATTACTTGCCGAATACGCGGTTTCTAGACCTTGATTGGAGCATATATTTTCTTGAAACAAACACTAAGTTGATCCAAAGTAAATATTGCATGCCTTTTTGTCTCTTGCAGGTAGCTAGTGCAAGCAGCCATATCTCATTTCATTTTTTTTTTCGTTTATTTAACTCAAAGCGCCCGAAGGCATTACAAGGGGGGGGGGGGCAAAGAAATAATCAATACTTTGAATACAAAACCCAAAATTTAAAAAAGGTTTTACAAAGTCTTACATAAAAAGAAACGGAGAAAGCAATATTTACATTCTAATGTAGTACATATGGTTAAAATACGTAGAATAATTCTTTGCAAGCACACTTAAATTAACCACAATATGAAATGTTTACCACACTCTGAGGCAGGCCGTTCCATTCCTTAATAGACAGGTTTAAAGGAGACTCTGACTGCTGTTTGGTCCAACCTGAGGGCTGCCGGTTTTTGTGCTGGTGATCATGCCTAGGAAACATTCGGGTGGGGGCAAATAAGAGCTAACTTTTAAGATGCAAATTATGGTAGTATACTTGGTTACGAAGGGTCAATCGCGACGCTTGGCCTCTGCTGCACACAGATGCGAGGCCAGCTTTAGACTCTAAAGCAGTCACACTAGACGTAAAATGATCTCTCAAAATGAAGCGAACGGCTTTGTATTGAATTTATTCGACTTTTTTAATCAAGTAATCTTTCCCGGAACTGCAAATTAGACCAGCGTAGTCTACCGCCGAACAAATTAAGGACTTGTAAGCTAACAAGCAAACATCGGAAGGTGCTGAATATAAATTTCTTCTAAAATAACCCAATGTACAATTCGCTTTTCCAACGATGTATTCAATATGTAGGTTCCGATCTAGATGTTCTGTTAGTATTACATCTATACGTTTATAATTGCTTACTTTTTCGAGATTAAAGCTGTTTATTTCCTACTCACAAGTAATAGTCGTTTTCTTCGTAGAAAATGTCTGAAGTTTAGCCTTTGAAGTGTTGATGCTCATTTTCTAACTCTCGCACCATGATGCCAAAGAATTTAGGCCGCGCAGCCAGTGGCGTAGTAACGGGGGAGGGGGGGGGGGGGGGGGGGGCCGGGGGCCGTGGGTTCCGGGTACCAGGAGTCTCAGTCACGAGGGGGGGTGCCACTTATGGCGGCAATCCCCCCCGGCTTGACTGATTCGTAAGTGGCAAAGAATGTGTAGACGCATGAGGTCACCACTCTTCCATCACGAACGTGTCTGGTGCAGAGTCGCAAAACTGACTTGGCTCGCGCAAAGTCATGCGCAC